>CM022303.1:442384279-442606326 GCA_011799875.1 Thinopyrum elongatum
TCCTTTGCGTCTGCTGGCAGATGGCAAACCCTGCTCCTTTGCCATCTGCTGGCAGACGGTAAAGAGGCCAAATAGGCCAGACCAGTGAACAGCGCGTTGCTGCCACGTGGCAATTTGCCGTCCTAGCAGACGGCAAATTGGCTATATAGCCCCTGTTTTTTTCTTAAATTCAATCATTTCACAGATATATATATATATTCATTTCAAAATATTTCAACAAGTACATATAGCCAACTATCCCTGCCATATGGTTCATCCAACATATCCAACACATATATCATCATCACACATATATACACCAAATGAAAAGTCCAACATATCCAACAATTAAGCAAAAGGTCCATATACAATATAGCCACCATCCATCCATACCTATATACGTACAAGTTTCAAATTGTTCATCCTACAAAATCAAAACAAAAAGGAAGGACAACAAGAAGAGTAGACTCCAACGCAAGCTTCCGTGATATAAGCAAATCTGAAAATGGGGAAGAAGAAAGTTGAAGAAACAAGAAGAAGAAGACTAGAAGAAGAAAAAGAAGCATAATTTTTCTTCTCTTTCCTTTCTTCTTCTTATTGCATTACTTGCAGGGTCTTTGCCATCTGCCGGCAGACGGCAAAGAGCGCCGTTAGCCCCCTAACGGGGCTGTCACCTTTTTTGTGCCGTCCACAAGCTTTGCCGTCTGCCAGCACATGGCAAAGAACTTTCCTTCTTTGCCGTCCGCCAACAGTGCCTTTGCCGTCTGCTTTGGCAGACGGCAAAGCACCTAATTCCAGTAGTGAACCACCTTGTCGCGGCCGCCGAGCAGGCGCCCGCGAACCGGCAAGACGGCATGGCAACCCGCCATGAGCTTTGAGGAGATGCTCGATGCTCCCAGCAAGCACCACAGCAGCACAACACCATCCACACACACGCTTCGGTAATGCGCCATCACCATGCGCATCATGAGGGGCGACATCCCGCCGCCTCTGGCTCCGGCTCCGGGTACGGGGCAGCCGCCTCCGCCTCCTCCCCCGCCCCCGGCAAACGGCGCAATGCGCGATGATGTCTTCCCCAACCAGAACGCAAGCTACGTAGTCTTCACCAGCCTTGGCGACGACAAGCGTAGCGAGCACCTGCTCCGGCAGGAGGTGAACACCGTCGTCCCGGCCGTGCCGGAATATATGCATTGGTCGGAGCATCCGATCAGTTGAACCCGAGAAGACCACCCGGCCATCACGCTGAACCCGGGTGGCTATGCCCTCGTCCTTGACACCACCGTTGTCGTAGCCAGGCGCACTTGCAAGTTCTCGCGGGTCCTCATTGATGGCGGCAGCATCATCAACATCCTCTACCGCGACACCATGACCAAGCTCGACATCGAGGCCAAGCAGTTGGAGCCATCCCGGACGGTGTTCCACGGCATCGTGCCGGGTCTATCCTTCTCCCCCATCGGTCGGATCCGGTTTGACATCCTGTTCGACACGAGCGATCATTTTCGGCATGAGCCTATCTGGTTCGAGGTGGTGGACCTATCCAGCGCGTACCACGCGTTGCTGGGCCGGCCTGCGCTCGCCAAGTTTATGGCGGTCCCCCACTACGCCTAGCTAAAGATGAAGTTGTCGAGTCCCAAGGGCCTCATCACTGTCGTCGGCGACTACAGAAAGTCTTTGGAGTGCGCTCAAGCCGGCGCCAAGCTGGCCGAGTCACTGTTCATAGCTGAGGAACGGCGGCAGCTCGACCGGATTGTTGCGCTGGCTAACGAGGAGCCGGCTGTGCCGGCTTCGGCTAAGGAGCCAGCCGGCGAGGCCTCGTTCCAGCTGTCCAAGGAGACCAAGAAGGTTAAGCTGAACCCGGAAGACCCCAGCTGCAAAAGTATGTTGTTGTGGGCACTCGCCTCGGTAGCAAATAGGAAGGCGAGCTCGTCGACTTCCTCTGTGAGAATCGGGATATATTTGCATGGTCCCCAAAGGACATGCCAGGAATTCCGAGGAAATACGCCGAGCACAAACTACACGTCTGCAAGGACGCCAAGCCTGTCCGTCAATCATTAAGTCACTTTTCAGAAGAGAAGAGAAGAACCATCGGTGAAGAGGTCGCCAAGTTGCTCGCGGCCGGCTTCATCATGGAAGTGTTTCACCCCAAGTGGCTGGCCAACCCGGTCCTCGTCTTGAAGAAGAACAACACCTGGCGCATGTGCATAGACTACACCAGCCTGAACAACGCCTGCCCCAAGGATCCTTTCGCTCTCCCGCGAATAGATCAAGTGATCGACTCCACCGCCGGCTGCAAGCTCCTGTCCTTCCTGGATGCTTACTCCGGCTATCATCAGATCAAGCTGGACCCTGCCGATGCTCTGAAGACATCCTTCATCACGCCCTTTGGGGTGTATTGCCACATCACCATGTCGTTCAACTTGAAGAATGCCGGCACTACCTTCCAGCGTTGCATGCAGAAATGCCTGCTAACGCAACTCGGCCGCAACATCCACGTCTACGTCGAAGACATCCTGGTGAAGACCAAGCAGCACCTCACGCTCCATGACGACCTGAAGGAAACCTTCGCCAATTTGTGCGAGTACCAGATCAAGCTCAACCCGGAGAAATGCATATTCGGCGTGCCGGCCGGAAAGCTGCTCGGCTTCCTCGTCTCAGAGCGCGGCATTGAGGCAAACCCGGAGAAGATCAAGGCCATCGAGCGCATGCGCAGGGCAACCCGGCTGCGCGATGTCTAGAAGTTCACCGGCTGCTTGGCCTTGGTCAGCCGGTTTCTCAGCCGGCTGGGCGAGAGGGCCTTGCCCCTATATCAGCTGAAGAAGAAGATGTCGTCGTTCGAATGGAACGACCAGGCAGATGTAGCATTCCAGGATCTCAAGCGCATGCTCTCCACCGCACCCGTCCCGGCCGCGCCGGCTGATAAGGAGCCGTTGTTGCTATACATTGCCTCCACCTCGCGGTCGGTCAGCATGGTGCTGGTGGTCGAGCGACATGAGAAGGGCAAGATCCAGTCCGTCCAGCGCCCGGTCTACCACCTGAGCGAGGTGCTGTCCGCCTCCAAGCAGAACTACCCGCACTACCAGAAGATGTGTTACGGCGTCTACATTACCGCCAAGAAGCTGAAGTAGTACTTCCAAGAGCATGTCGTCACCGTGGTCAGCACGACCCCCATCGATGAGATCATGGGTTGCTGGGATGCCTCTGACCGGGTTGCCAAATGGGCCATCGAGCTGGCCAGCCACACCATCCTCTACGAGCCCCGCACCACGATCAAGTCCCAGGCCCTGGCCGACTTCCTTGTCGACTGGACGGAGACCCAGTACCTACCGCCACCGCCAGATTCAACGCACTGACGCATGCACTTCTACGGCTCTAAGATGCGCTCCAGCTTGGGAGCCGGCATCATGTTGTCTTCCCCGAAAGGTGATCGGCTGTGGTACGCACTCCAGATCCACTTCACCGCCTCCAACAACGTCGCCGAGTACGAAGCCCTTGTGCATGGCCTCCGGCTTGCCAAGGAACTCGGCATATGGCGCATCCTATGCTATGGCGACTCGAATCTGGTGGTGCAGCAGTGTACCGACAAGTGGGACGCCCGGGATGCCAACATGGCCAGCTATCGCTTCCTGGTCCAGCAGCTCTCCGGCAACTTCGACGGCTGCGAGTTCCTAGACTTCCCGCGCACTGAGAACGAAGCCGCCAACACACTAGCCAAGATTGGCTCATCCTGGCAAGCCATACCGTCTGGCGTCTCCCTCGAGCACCTATGCAAGCCGTCTGTCAAGCCGTCTCCGGATTCTGAGTCCATCTTCATCCCGGACGACCCTGCGGTGCCCCTCCCCAACCCGGACCCGGGGGCTGCCGGTCCAAGCTCGGGGGCTGCCGTCCCCAAGTCGGTCCTGGGGGCTGCGGATCCCGGCCCGGGGACTGCTGATCCTGGCCCGGGGGCTGCCTTCTCGACCCCGGCAACCAGCAACCCTGACCCAGGGGCTGCTATGCTCAACCTGGCCGCCGCTGTCCTTGACCCGAGGGCTGCCGCCTCCGGCTCGGGGGCTGCTGCCCCGGAACCCGTCTTGGCGGCCGTCTTCACCGTGGTGACGGCTCCGTCATGGGCCCAGCCAATCCTAGCTTTCCTGGAGAGCGAAACGCTTCCCATGGACGAGACCGAGGCCCGGTAAGTGCAACGCCGGGCATCCGCCTACAGCATCATCAACAACGAGCTTGTCAAGCGTAGTACGACGGGCCTGTTCCAGCGTTGCGTCGAGCAAGACAAGGGCATAGAGATCCTCCTCGACATACACCAGGGCGAGTGCGGGCACCACGCCACCTCCAGGTCCCTAGTGGCCAAGGCTTTCCACCATGGTTTCTATTGGCCCACGGCCCTCAAAGACGTCGAGTCGCTCGTCCTCAAGTGCGAGCGTTGCCAATGCTTCAGCAAGCGCAGCCACCAGCCGGCTTTAGCCCTACAAACCATCCCGATCACCTGGCCTTTCACAGTCTGGGGGCTCAACATGGTGGGACCCTTCAAGACCGCTTGGGGCGGCATGAAGCACTTGCTGGTGGCGGTCGACAAGTTCACCATGTGGATCGAAGCACGACCGATCAAGAAGCTGGACGGGCTAATGACCGTCCGATTCGTCAAGGACATCGCGGTGTGCTATGGCGTCCCGCACAACATCATCATGGACAACGGCACCAACTTCGCCAAAGGCGCTCAAGCGCAATACTACTCAGTCTCCGGCATTCGGCTTAACCTGGCCTCCGTCACTCATCCTCAGTCCAACAGCCAGGTCGAGCAGGCCAACGGGCTGATCCTGTACAGCATCAAGCCGCGACTCATCGAGCCCCTCATCCGCTCGCCCGGCAGCTGGCTTGATGAGCTGCCGGCTGTCCTCTGGAGTCTCTGGACAACGCCAAACCGGTCAACCGGGTTCACCCCATTCTTCCTCGCCTACGGAGCAGAAGCCATCATCCCGACCGACATCGAGTTTGACTCACCGCGAGTCACAATGTACACAGAAGCCCAAGCCAAGGAAGCCCGCGAAGACGGTGTCGACCTACTTGAAGAGGCACGCCTTTTGACACTTAGCCGATCGGCCATCTATTAGCAAGGCCTGAGGCACTACCACAGCAAAAAGATCAAGCCCCTCGCGTTCCGCGAGGGAGACCTTGTCCTCCGGCTTGTCCAGCAGCAAGCCAGCCAGCACAAGTTGGCCTCTCCATGGGAGGGCCCCTTCATCGTCAGCAAAGCCCTGTGTGACCGCAATGCCTACTACCTCATCGACACTCGCAAGCCGAACAAGTGCAAGAGAGACACCGCCGACGAAGAGACAAGCCGGCCCTGGAATGCAGAACTCCTCCGCCCGTTTTACAGTTAGCTGTATGCACGTATGTATCGCTACCTTTTGAAGTTCAATGAAAAACAATGGGACCCCCGAACGACACTCAGGGGCTACCTTCTCCTATCAAATTATTGTGTCTTGCACATCCTTGTAAATTTTTCTAACCCCCACTACCGGGTCGGCTCGTCCAACCCGGGGGCTCGGGGGCTAGCCGGCCTAACCGCAACCCGCTGTCCTCCTTCGCACATCCCGGCGTGTCTGAGTTGCCGAGGCCCTCCACTTCGCCCTAAGCCACAATCCGGCTTCGGCTGTTGGCCGGCAAGAACTATGGGCCAAAGCACCGGCACGCCAAGAAACACTAAGTTGGACCCGCCAGATCGTCCAACCCGGCCTCACCACACTAAGTTACCGCACGACCGGCTGCTCGCCAGCCGGCTTCGCCGACTACTGCCAGCCGACCCAGTGGGTGTTTCGCTCGCGCTCAATGTTCGAAAAGCCTAAGTACTGCGCGTTCTTTCCAAGGACCGAACTCCTTGTCACAGACCGGAACTCGGCTGTTCGACTCGCGGGGGGGAGGCCCAAAGAAGGAACAAGCAAGGAAAAGGCTTAAAGAACAAAGAGCAAAGGCGCAGACACTCGCGAAAATATTTACATCACAGAAATATGGGCCCAAGGCCAGAGTTCATTACATTCACAATACACCCCAGTGGGCGGGTGGACCTGTCACTTAACAAAGTGCAAGAAAAGTAAAGCAGGACGGCTTCAGGCGACCCCCGCGCCAGGTTGCGCAACCGCCGGCTCCTCCGCAGTGGCCTCCGGGTTCACCGAGGCACCGGTATCGTCCAACCCGGCCTCATCGTCCGCATAAGGGCCCGACTCCTCGAAGCTGCCCGCTGGATCGTCAAGCGCCAGGCCGAAGTCATCGGGCGGCACCACCCCGCCGTCTTCGGTTTGTTCCACCTGGAACTCGTCGTGCGATGCGAACGAGGCAAGGTAGCTAGCCCGCGAGGCGATCCGGTTCACCTCTGCCGCCAGCTGGGGCTCTGCGCCGGCTCGCTGGGCCGCCAGCTGGTCTAGCTTTAGACCTGGATACCAGGACATGACGAACCGCAATGCCAAGTCGGCGCCGGCTCGGGCCACGGAGACGCGCCAAGCGTGAAGCCGCGCCGGCCCAGCCTCCAGCCAGCGCGCCAGCCGCGAGAAGCTGGTGGGCGCAGCGCTGCCGGGCTAAAGAGCCACCGTCATCCCCAACCTGGCCGCAGACAGCCGCGCCGTCTGCTCGTCCAGGGCCTTCAGGCGGGCCTCGGCGGCGTGCATGATCCCCGGAAAACTCCGAGTGGCGTGCGGGTCGTCTTCGGCGCCCGCGTCCACCTGGGTCGACCGGTGGTCGCGCACGGCCTCATCCGCCCTCCCCTTCATTTCCGGGAAGTACTCTGTCGAGCAGAGGAGCAAGACAGTCAGCCACAAAAAAATTAAGCCGGTTTACAACCCAACGAAGCCAACGAAGAAACACTTACTGGCGAAGGCCTCATCCAGGTGCTGCGCTTTGCACAACATACCGTGCCACTCCAAGTCCCCGGAATGGTCGCGCGCTTCAAGCGCCTTCACCAGCTCGGCGCGCTTGTCAACGGCTGCCTTCAGCTCGTCGTCCTTGGCGGCGGCCGGCTTCTCGTGCTACTCCTTGAGACGGAGGAGCTCCGCCCGGTGGGCCTCCGCCTTCAGGTGCTCCACCTTGGCCTGGAGCTGGCTCTTATCGTCGGCCAACTGGTCACGCTATTGGCCGGCTTCGGCGAGCGCCTGCTGGGCCTCCGCCACCTTGGCGGCTTCCGCCCTCACCTGCTCCACCTCGGCCCGGAGCCGAAAGGCGTCGGCAACCGCCAAATCATGCTGCTAGTCGGCTGCGGCCAGCCGGGTTTGCAGGCCCAGCACCTCGGCCATGGTGGCTGCGCGGCAAAGATTCAAAGTCAAGACGATGGTGAAAAGAAAAGACACATTTAGATTCGACCCAACTCCTTCGCGGTTGGCCCGAATCTCGGGGGCTACACCCAGTGGGTGAGCTAGCACGCCCCTACTAAGAGCACGCAAGATGTACCTTCGGCGATGCAGAGTGCCTCCTCCTTGGCGGCGAGCTGCGCCATGATCTGCTGATGCTTCTCCAGAAGCCGGTTGTAGATGCCGACTCGGAGGGCATCCAGGTGTTGCATAAAAGCAAGGATCAGCACAAGAAGCTTTTTAAGATTTGACCCAACTTCTACATAGTTGGCCAAAACCTCGGGGGCTACACCCAATGGGTGCGCTGGCACACCCCCACTAACCGGTTGCAGAAGAAAAAACCAAAGGGAATAGACTCACCAACATGGAGCGCTCCAGCTCCCGCGCCCGCTCCAGCTCGGTCTAGGAGAAGGCCTAAACCCGGTCCGCACGCCCATGGAGATGCCGGCGTACGGCGTCCATCGATGCCTCCTCCTGCATCAGCGGCCCGAAGACGTCTTGGCTGGACCCGGCCTGAACCTGCTGTGACCCGGCGGCAGGGCGACCTCCCGGCGTCGCTTGCAGCTGCCTGATCACCAAGGCATGCTCGCCGCCCGCTGTCTCCTCTGCGGCCAGCCTCGACTCCAGTGCACCGGCCGGTGTCCCCTCCGACGCTTCCGCCGGCGTCACCCGCGGTGCCTGGTCTGGCGTCCCCTGCGTCGCTCTGTCCGGCATCGCCTACGGCGCCTTCTCCGGGGCAGTTCCCCCTCCGCCTCCTCCAACCTCTACCCGCTCAACCACGTCATTCCGGGGTGGGGTGTCGTCGTCAATCTCCACGACCTACCGGTCGTCCACCGCCATCTCCACCCGGCCATCCGAGTCATGCCCCTCCTCAGTCGGCGGCACGATGACCGTCTCCGCCGGCCCCGCGCCCTCCGGCATCTCTGGCCATGTTGGCTCCGCGGCGGTCCTCTCCCTTGCCTCTGCGGCCTTGGCCCAGGCTTGGGCCGAGGCCGCCTCCAGCTCCTCCTCGGCCTTGTTCCGGGCCTGCCAGGCACAGCGCTCCGTGTCCGCCGGGTCCAGGCCAAGGTCCTCCTCATCCGAGCCCTCGGGCAGATCGATGGCGCTCCTTCGGGTCCTCCGTAACGAGAAGCCGCCCCCAGATGCGGCATATGTTGCCGCCAATGCCAACTCCAGCGGCTTCCTGGATCACACCAAGGAAAGCATAAGAAAAGAACAGCGGGGCAGCACGCCGGAGTCAACAAGGAAATGTACCCGATTGCCGTCGGGGTGGCCTGCCTGGCCGGCGCCGCCGGGATGACGCGGCGCGTCCTCTTGGCGGCCAGGTCGGCCGTACAATTCGCGGCTGGCTTCGGCGGCACCGAGTCTTTCCCATGCGGCCGGCTCGCCGTCGCCAGCGCCCGGGACGACCCGGCGTCGGCCTTCTTCTTCGGCCATCTTGGGGGTTCGACGTTGCCGTCTCCTTCCCTTGGCGGCGCTGCACCACCAACGTGCATCAGAGTCTCCTCATCGTCGTCCGGCCAGTCTCACAAAGGCTCTGGGTGCTTACCCACGTGGTGCTCCTCGCCGGCTTCGGCATCAGCCGTCTCCAGGTTCTTGGTGAAGGACCCCGCCTCCTCCGAGCCGGCTCGCTGGGCGGCCACTACCTGCGTCGTTGTTCCGTCATACGAATGCCAGATGGCGTTCAGTAGCACCTCCCTTGTCGCATTAGGATGAAGAAAGAGATGGCACATAGCAAAGTACGGAGACCAAGGACTCACCGTCGGCGCCGGGTTCCCTTAGCTGTAGGGTGCAGTGCCACTCCTCCGGCATCCCGGCCTTCGAGATGTTGTTGATCCGGCCAGTGATCTGCTCCTGCGTCAGCCGCCGGGATGTCATCCGGTTGGGGTCCTGGAGGCCAGTCATCTGGCCGATGATGTGCGTCCGGCGTTGCAGCGGCAGCACCCGGCGCGCAATGAAGGCAGCGATGAGGTTCGTCCCGATGAGCCCCTCGCGCATCATTATCTCCACGACCCGGTAGCTCAGGTTCACCACCGCCTGCGCCGGGTTCCTGGGGCAGTAGTTCCAGTTGGTCTTGGCGTGCGGCGTCACGTTGTCGAAGGGCGGCAGGTTGATGCGGTCCGCGCCAAGGTTGCGGACGTAGAAGAAAGAATTCTGCCACTTCTTGGCAAAATCCTCCAGCGGCATCTTGGGGCACACCCCATGCAGCCGGGTCGAAATGATGGCGCCCCGCAGGCGGACATCACGCCGGCCGCCGGCCCCTGCTGCTTCAAGAAGAAGAAGCGGACCCAAAAATCGATGCTGGGCTCGACGCCCAGGTAGCCCTCACACAGGGTAACGAACCCATAGAGCTGCAGCACCACGTTCGCTCCCAAGTGATGCGGCTGGAGCCCTAAGAAGTCCAAGAATGAGCGTAAGAAGTCGCTCGAAGGAAGGCCGAACCCATGCTTAAAGTGGGAGAAGAAGACCATGCGCTCGGTCCCCTCCGACCACGGCACCAGCTCGCTGCTCGGCAGGCGCACGGCCACCTCCGTCACCGGTGGCAGCCGCCGTGTGTCGCACAGATACTGGAGATCATCCGTGGAGACCTCCGACCCCTCCCACGATCCCTTGGGTCTCGCCATCGGTGAGTGCGGCGGAGGAAGAGAAGCGCGTCGACTAGGCGAAGAGTTTGGGTGGCTGCTAGGTGCTGCAGAGCGGCAACAGTGCGTTGCTCGTGGGCGGCAGGGCGCTGCGGCGTGCAACGGGCTCGAAAGATTAGGCAAAGGAGGAAGAAGGAGGTAGGGGGCGCGTGCATGAATGATTTCTGCCGCCCCCTCCCCTCGATTTATAACCGCGGCAAGGACGTGGGGAAGTGGGATCGATTGCGCCCACCTTTTCCACTTCCCCGCATTGTGTGGGCATGATTCCCCCATGAATTAACTGCATCGAGAAGGGCAACCGTCCATGGCCGCCACATTAAATACCCGCGCGGGGGCCGAGGGCGCGGCGTGGCGGGCCCCAGCTCACTGTTATGTCCCGTCCGCGCATGGCCTGGCAGTGCCTCCCCGGCTACTCTCCGCCACGTGGCGCCCGCATTGGGTCATGGGATGCGCGTCCCTTCCCCTTCAAGATTTGGCGGACTCCTCGGTTTCCCGCCCAGGCCGGGATGCCGCGATCCGGCTTTCGGAAGCCGGCACATAGTGGGTGTTGCCGGACCCGGCGGCCGCAAGCTTTATCAACACCAGCCGCCTTCTCAGGGGGGTGAAACTGTGAAGGCCCACCTGCTTGAAGCCGGTGAGCCTTCACAGCTTCAGGGACTACTGTCGGGGAGATGGACCCCGGGCAGGCAACGGAACCCGGATCTCTTTCAAAAACACCTTGGCTAGCAACGCCCCTCAATCCGGCTTGCCCTTGGCCGGCTTCCCAGCGCAACCCGGCCAAATCCCGCAACGTCGGTCAAGCCGGCTGGCGCATGCCGGCCGATCCCAGCAAGTCAAGCCTTCATCGACAAGCAAGCACGGTCATAGTGCGCCCCTCAACCCGGCCACGGGTCAGCTCCCGCCCCGTCCAAGGCGTACGGTGGAACAAGTCCCCACGAAGGGATGAGCATGGCAACAGTGGCCCACCTACCCAGCTAACCAGGGCCAGCATGGCTACAGTGCATCCCCCGTCCTGCTGACGCAAGCCGACGGCGAACAGGCGACGCGCCACTGTAGCCGAGCCGGCTCAACCACTCTGTGAAGCATGACATGATGGGGAATAGTGCCCTCTGGCGCACGGGGCCTGCGCCCGGAGAACCCGGCGTACCCTGGTACCCAGCGGGCCCCAGCGCCGGCTTCCCAGACATTGGCATCCCAGCCCCATGGCCATGTAACTTTACCATTGTAACCCTGGGGTTGACCTATAAAACACCCAGGAGGCCTCCACGCACATGGGACAGACGATCAGATCATCAGTAGAATATACACCCAAGGAGAAGGAGCAGCCTATGCTCTGGCATGTCTTCCCTCCTCCCCAAAACAGCTCCACGAGCAAGCTTGTATCATCCACATATAAACCACACTCGGCAGGACTAGGGGTGTTATCTCTCCGGAGAGCGCCGAACCTGGGTATGTCTTGCGTCCCACGCTCGCTCATGCCGACCTCGCCTCTGGAGCCTACCGGTGCCCTCGAGCTTGTCCCTCTCTTTAGCCATCCTTTGGCATCTACCGTGCGCCCACCACGACACACACCACAAAAAAGAATTACATCAGATAGAAATCCAAGAATATAAAGGAGAACAGTGTATTGAAGAACATCGAGAGAGAAGAAGCCATCTAGCTACTAACTACGGACCCATAGGTCTGTGGTAAACTACTCACACATCATTGGAGGGGAGGCAAAGTTGATGTAGAGCCCCTCCGTGATTGATTCCCCCTCCGGTAGCATGCTAGAAAGGGTCCCCAGATGGGATCTCTCGAGAATAGATGCTTGTGGCGACAGAAAAAGTATTTCATGGACTCCCCCGTAGGCTTTCTGATTTTTTGGAATTTATAGAGGCGGAGTTAGGTTAAACAAAGGCTCGTGGGCCCCACTACCCACCAGGGCGCGCCCTGGTGCCTAGTGGGCCACTACTCCATCATCTCGTGGCCTCCCGAAGCTTCCAGGGTCTCTTATTGCCAGAAAAAAATCTCCAAAAAGTTTCGTGGCATTTGGACTTTGTTTGGTATTGATATTCTGCAAAGTGAGAAACAAGCAAGAAGCAGCAACTGGCACTGGGCACTAAGTTAGTAGGTTTGTCCAAAAAATGATATAAAGTTGCTTGTAATTGTATATAAAACATCCAAGATTGATACTATAATAGCATGGAACAATAAAAAAAATTATAGATACGTTGGAGACGTATCACGAGGTGTTGCTCCAGGATCGACAGGTCGGGACGAACGGCGGCCACATCGCCATCGTCCGCCGAAGAGGCCATGATAAACCTCTTTTTGGTCGTACGCTTGTTGGGTTCCCCAGGATACGTGGTCGGGCTTAGGCAGCAACTCTCTGTAGTAGGGATGTGGATCTGGCAGGGAGGGACACCGCAGGCCTCATCTAAAAACTCAGGGTGGCGACGGTATGGGAATCGCTGGGTAACTTGAACTTTATTATCTAAGCTAGGAGGCACGGGCAGACCAGCAGGGGTTGGCGGCGACCGCGGCGAGCTAGGGTTTGATCGGAGGGGGGGAGGGTGGGGGTGGACTGTGGAGGGGGCGGGGTGGTATTTGAGGATACGCCACGGCTACTGAAAATTTTAGTAATGGTCACTAGTACAACGAGGTGCTATACAAATGGTTTTCAACCCCTTTCCGCGACGGCGTTTTGAACCGTCACCAAGTGAGTGACTGCGATAGGGGGGTCCTGCCCACACGACCCAGAAACCGTCGGGGATAGGGAGCCTTGATGCATACAGTTGTCCCTATAAAACTGTTTCTGATATCTCGAATATCCGAAATGCTCCATCCTTGCAACTTGTTTGTGCTCGCATTGCCATCGCAGTCAGTATTCTGTGGTGCTACATTTACGATGCACGACCCATCACAAACAGTTCACGATTATAGAAGCAGACAATCACACACATTTACTTTTCCTTGATTGTATGCGATTCGATGTAAGAGCGCACACAGTTGTCGCTATAAAACTGTATGCGAAGCTCGAATACATCCCACACGATTCATCTGTCATACCCGCATCAGATGAAGACCTATCACACGCGTTCTTCTATGACCAAACATTTGCGATGCGCACAACATCATAAACAGTCCATAATTGCGAAGCGTGTGTGATAAGGTGACCATCGCAAACATTTAATAAGAAAGAACTATGTGCGATCCTGTTGTTAATCACACACTTTTTTTCTTGGCTGATCGTGTGTGTGCAATAGAGATTGATCGCACATGTAGTGGATCTTAGAAACGTGTCTGATCTCCACATCTATCGTAGACATTTCGCTTTCACAAACCGTGTGCAGTGTAATCCCTAATTTAATCCCTAATTTAAAAATACATGTTTTGAATTTGAAAGTAGGCAATCACTTATTTCATATCCAACCATGTTTATTACAAATATAGGTTCAACCATGAATGCATAATTCGATGCACAGGTACATATACTGAAGAACTACAGAAGCACCAAGTACAGAATGATGAACCACAGTTGTACTAAAGACTGTAAAGAGAGAGGCGAAAGACATTCTGGTTTCTGGAGAAGGTGAAGCGGAATGCTCATATTGTGCCCTCCTCCATGCGTAATGCGCGCACGACTCTAGGCCAACCCCTTGTGATGGCTGCCCGTCCATCCTACACTGTCTTCATTAGGACTTCTCGATGCTCATTGTAGTCTGGATGAAATACTTCAACCTTCATTGCGTGTCCACCAATCATGTACTTTGCGAGGTAATCTTGACTGAACTGCTTCGGGAACCACTGTGACTGAAAAAGATTCAGACATTGTTGTCTAACAACTCATTATGGGCAGTAAAAAGAGAAGGCTGCAGAGTTTGTAGTTACCATCCTACAGCTCACTGTTGTGTTGGATAGAGCATAAACAAATAATTTGCTTGCCACCATTCATATCTTTTTGCTAATAATCCTTATCAGTTTCCTCACTTGATGCTTGTTCATGAATATCTCATTGCCCCATACGCAAAAAGGGTCGATGCGTGGATCCTTGCCAAGGGCATATGTACCTACAAGCAACAAGTCAATATTAGAAGCTAACAAGTGTCCAGGCCTGGATGTATATGCACTACATTATGGAACGACGGGGGGAGTACAAGCCGAGGGATGAAACTAACCTCGGCGGAAAATAGTGGCCACTCCCGTTGTTGTCCTGCATAAGCAGTGGAAAGGCATGATAAGTACAGCAACCTTAACATCAAACAAATATAGCAAAGATAAACAACATCATCTCCAAATGATAGCTTGAATGTGTTGGTTTCAGCATGTTGTTAAAGCGAATATAAAATGGAAGGCAATGTTACCTACAACAGGCTTAACAGCCATCAAATATTGCAATTCAAACTGGTATTGTTGAAAATGAATAGAACGTAGGTAATGCTTAAACATCGCACTGGATAAATGTGTAAAACTAAAATAAAGGGCATGTGTTAAATACACAAGGCATAACTGGAACCAAATTTAGCCGTTCAAACTACTATTGATGCAATCGAGTGGCACAGTTCCGACTTGCACATAATGAACATCACATTGTGAATGACTGAAAGAAACAAGACATAAATGATCAGTATAACAACCAAATATAGCCACTGAAAACTAGACAGAGTCTCACTGCAACCAACCTAACAAGCAAATACAGATAAACAGGGCATATGCTTGAAAACTAGACAAATGCTCACTGCAACCAACCTAACAAGCAAATACAGATAAACAAGGCATCTGCTTGAAAACTGGACAAATGCTCACTGCAACCAACCTAACAACCAAATACAGATAAACAAGGCATCTGCTTGATAACTGGACAAATGCTCACTGCAACCAACCTAAGAACCAAATACATATAAACAAGGCATCTGCTCGATAACTGAAAAAATGCTCACTGCAACCAACCTAACAACCAAATACAGATAAACAAGGCATCTACTCACTAAAAACAACCAAATATAGCCATTCATGAAATTGAAGTGGACAATTCATACTTAAACATCACATAGCCCTATTGAACAATACATTTTTGCATAACTAAAATAATTAAACACGGCACAATTAAAACACCACATGGCAAATGCTACTACAACAAACGGTACGGGTTGGCAAGCTAGACAAGGTAAGATTTGCTGATAGGATGTTGCCTCACATGTCATCGACGGGATCCTTCCAGTTGGAAGAGCACAGACCCATGGTGCGCTCTCTGATGTCACAGATGGGTTGTTTCAGCTTGGAAGAACCTTTGTGGGTGCCCTCCTCGTGGTCGTGGTTGATGAGATCTGACTTGGCAGTTGAGGATCCCAAGCCGCCGTCGTAGAACGTGTCCTTCATAAATGACAAAATGGGCTCGATGGCGTACAAGGATCGCAAATCCTTGACCGCGTGGCGGAGGAGATCAGCGGCAGGGCCATTGAAGAGATCGACGGCAGTTGAACCAGAGGGGTTGGGGATGGACCACTTAACCTGTGACATGGCCCGTGTGAAGCTGTCGTTGTCGACGAGCTTGATGGCGTAGCCAGCTTTCCCGAGATACAGTAATACGCTAGCCCACTGACGTGAAGCCTTCGGCATGGCAACATAGTCAACATCTTCGCCGGCTTCCACGGTGAGGTGTTGCTCCGGGATCGACAGGTTGGGGCGAATGGTGGCCACCTTGCCAACATCCGCCGGAGAGGCCATGATAAACCTCTTCTTTGCCGAACGCTCGTCGGGCTCCCCGGGATACATGGTCGAGCTTAGGCTGCGACATTCTGGAGCAGGGGATGTGGATCTAGCGGGGAGGGACACCGCAGACCTCATCTAAAAACTCAGGGGAGTGGGGCGGCGGTATGGGAATCACTGGGTAACCTGGACTTTATTATCTAAGCTAGGAGGAACAGGCAGACCGGCAGGGGTTGGCAGCGGCGACGCCGGCGGCGGCGAGCTAGGGTTCGAGGGGGGAGGGGGCCGGGTGGGGGACTATGGAGGGGGGCAGGGAGGTGTTTGAGGATACGCCACGATTACTGAAAATTTTAGTAATGGTGGGTGGAAATGGTGGTGGACGAGGGAGGGCAATGGTTCAAATGCCTCGGCTACTACAATTTTACTATAAGGTCGGTGCTGAAGGAGTGTGGGCGACGGTTGAAGTACGGCGGCTACTAAAATTTGGGTAAAGGAATTGATGCGGGGCGGGAGTACCCAAGATCGCGCACGGTCCAATAAGAATATGCGTGTATGATAACAAGGAAAAGTGGCGGAACCACCGATTTTTGCAACCCTCAAGGCGGGTAGTTTGTTTTTAGATTTCTAACTAGCTGGTCTATCGCACACGGTTCGTCCTAATTTTCAGATGCAGACATGGAATTCAATCTAAATAAACTACCCGCCTTTAGCTTGCGCGGGTGGTGATTTTACATCACACTTGCATCGCACACGGTTAAGCCAGTACCTCCACCTTTGCTCGCACTTGCGCAGTCATGGTGATTCATAGCGCACTTGCATCGCACATGGTTAAGCCAGTACCTCCACCTTTGCCCGCGCTTGCGCAGTCGTGGTGACTCACAGCGCACTTGCATCGCACACGGTTAAGACATTATACCCGTGTCCGTTGAGCGTCATCAGAGTCTTTGCAGCAAAAAAATGTTAGAGAGGGTCAAAAGACAGCCACACCAGCATGTGGCCCAAATATATATGAGTGAAAAGGGTGGTCTGTGATGTTCAAAATTCCAATGCACAACTTTGACCGCGCGGGCCCACGGTTGGGCGCGTCATCGAAGATCGATGAGAGGGGCTAGAAGTCAAGAACCACCTGGAAGTGGCCAAATATATGTAGGAATATAGGGTGTGATGTTTAAAACTTTAAATACACAATGCACAACTTTGGTAGCACCTTCCTCGCAAACACGAAAGCACCCTTGGATATATCTATAATGGCATAATGTCATAGCTAGCGAGGGTGCTTGACCCACCTCCCACTTCGTGTTAGCGGGGCGGATGCACGTAATGATACTTTGGTCATACATGCATGTCGCCATGACCTACCATAAGACAGACCAGTGAATCTATCGTTTCATCAAACGACAACTGTTGTTGTCGATAAACCGCTTGGGACAATAGATTGAACCATCATAAAAAATTGCACGAGAGGGACCACAAAACCAGCACCGCTTGCATGCGGCCCAAAATGATGTACGTTGGAAGGGGTGATGTGTGTTTTCAATATAGAATAATGTACAATTTAGATGTGGCGCCTGCCTCTCGATACAGACAACAACCATGAAAGCCAGGTAGTTAAGGATGAGATACACAGGGTACGGTGTCGGTCGAACCCAGCAATCCGAGCATGTGGGAGGGAATCCTGACAACACATGAGCTCGAGCTTTGGTTGAACGACATGTGACGGTGACCGGCCCTAACACGAACTAGGAGGAATCCATTCATGGCCAACACATACCCCTCGTTATCGGTCAAAGGGATGATATATATACACTTGAGGAGCCCACAGATATGTGTGTCATCACAAAAAACCACACAAGGGAGACGTGGTCGATTAGAAGACCCCGTATACATTGCATGCGGCCCGAAAATATGTATGGGTACAGTGGTGTGTGATGTGTTTAAATCCCGAATGCACAACTTCGATGGGCCACCAACTACATTACAAACCGAACACCGTACCCGACCCCAAGCCAGGTTTAATACGTATGATGTCAGTTTCCCAACTTCGAGGCGGCGAGGGGGGGGGGTGTCGTCCAACGCATGCGCTCAAACTTTATTTGGTCTAACATGGCACACATAGCAATAGGAAACCATCATGGTCAAACCCTTCTCGTATGTTGGGTCAAAGGGATAGATTGTGTGGGCCCCCTCATTATCGGTCAAGGATAATATATATACCTCGGGGAGCCCACAGATATGTGCGGCGTCTATAAACCGCACAAGGGATACATGCTCGATCAGAACAGCCGGCCCCCTATACCCTGCATGCGACCCAAAAAAATGTATGGGTCTGGTGTGTGATTTGTTCAAATCCCGAAAGCACAAGTTCGATGGGGCACCAACTACATCAGTAACATTACAAACTGAACATCGTACCCCCGCGGCCAGGTTAAAGACGTACTATGTCAGGAACGCAACTTCGATGCGGGTGGGGCGGTAGGGGCCGGGTGTCGTCCAACGCATGTGCTGAAACTTGATTTTCTCTAACATAGCACACGGAGCAAAGAGTAAACCCTTCTCGTGCGTTGAGTCAAAGGGATAATTTGTGTGGGTCTACAGATGTCGATCATTCTTTGATTTTTTAGAACAAAAAATAACCAATAAAAACATAGTCTACAAATTAGCAAAACAAGGATCCCAAGGTTTATATAATCGCCATGACAGGTCACTATAGAGTCGATCATTCTTTGATTTTTTTAGAACAAAAAATGACCAATAAAAAACATAGTCTACAAATTAGCAAAACAAGGATTCCAAGGTTTATATAATCGCCATGACAGGTCACTATAGAGACATTTATCTCTATAATGACCGTATCATAGCGTTTAAATGAAGCTTGAGATATGCAACTTCCCACCGGGTCACCCATCCTTAGACTACTCCAGCCCGAGCACGCTTAACTTCTGCGTTCTATTCGACTAGGCTAGCGGATGGGAAGCCGCCCCTTGCTGATAGGAATTGCCTCCTTGCCTTTAAGGCATTTCACGCTGGTCACCCTATGGGACCTACTCCCTACTATCACACACATTTGTGCTTTTAGAAACTGTGTGCGATATTTACATGGCCGGTGTGTCGCTGCCTAGCCTCCAATGAGCACTAACACTGGCAGCGGGAAAATGATGGGAGAAGAGGCGGGAAACCGATGGGAGGAGTGGCGGGAAACGGTAGCATGTTTGGATATATATAACAACATTAATATAGAAAAGTTAGTAGAGAAGGAAGCATGAGCTAGCACGACGCATGCGCATAGTGCTTACCCATATAAATAAAATCACAACCAGAACTGCATGCGCTGTCAAAAGGGATGAGGATTGTCATTCGATCTAGGAGCATCCAACGGTGCAGACGTATGATCCGTGGGGTTTGGGTTCTGGCCAATCAGAACGCACGACTCAGATCGGGCACGCAGCAGGGGGGCATCGGCCATGGTTTGGTAGGCACACAACTTTCGTGAGTGAACCGTGTGCTATTTGAAAACATTTCGTGAGAAGAATCTCGGTTTTTAAATCCCCGTAAATCCAAAACTCACCCGAAAATCGTGAAACTTGGCATGGTGTCATGACATGGCACATATATGTCAAGGAATTTTTTTTGTCCATTTTGGCGCAAGTTTTATTACAAGCCTCTTACAAACCGGAGCTTCTCTCAAGAAGCCTCATGGTTTCGATAGGGAAACGTGTCCCCCTTGTGGGCGAAACGATAATCACTGCCTCTTTTCGCCTTGTATTTTCTTCTACAGGCAACATGGAACGACAGGATATCCGTGCTAAAATTTAAAATTATTCAGGGTTCATTTGGCCTTTTTATACACTAATTGAGTTTCCTAGGCATTTAATATCCATAATTCAAATCTGAACTAGAAATACATGCTCCAGTTCACCAAAATGGCTAGAAAAATTATACATGTGTCCTTGGGTGCATGTTTAGGTCACATGCAAGGAATGGGAATGAATTACAACTGTACCGGCGTCCTGGCTCGTCCTCAAACATTAGGAATCTCGGTTTTTAAATCCCCGTAAATCCAAAACTCACCAGAAAGTCATGAAAGTTGGCATGGTGTCATGTCATGGCACATATATGTCATGGTAAAAACATTGTCCAATTTGGCCCAAGCTTTATTACAAACCTCTTACAAACCGGAGCCTGTCGCAAGAACCCTCGTGGTTTTGATAGGGAAACGATAATCGCTCCCTCTTCTAGCCTTGTATTTTCTTCTACACGCAACATGGAACAACGGGAGGTTCGCGCTGAACTTTGAAATTATTCAGGGTTCGTTTGAGCTTTTTTATTCATTAATTGAGTTTTCTAGGCATTTAATGTCCACAATTCAAATCCGAACTACAAATACATGCTCCAGTGCACCAAATGGCTAGAAAAAACTTACATGTGTCCTTGGGGTGCATGTTTAGGTCCCATGGAAGGAATGGGAATGAATTCAGCCATCTCGGCGTCCTAGCTCGGCCACAAACATTGCGAATCTCGGTTTTTAACTCTCCGTAAATCCAAAACTCACCAGAAAATCATGAAACTTGGCATGGTGTCACTACATGGCACATATATGTCGTGGTAAAATAATTGTCCAATTTGGGCCAAGCTATATTACAAGCCTCTTACAAACTGAAGCTTCTCGCAACCCTCGTGGTTCCGGTAGGGAAACATGCCCCTCTTGTGGGCGAAACAATAATCGCTGCCTCTTCTCGCCTTGAACTTAGTTTTCTACAGGCAACATAGAATAACATGAGTGTCGTGCTGAAATTTGAAACTGTTGAGGGTTCATTTGGCCATTTTATATATTAATTGAGTTTTCTAGGCATTTAATGTAGTCCATAATTCAAATTTGAACTACGAGCACATGCTCAAGTGAAGCAAAATGGGTGGAAAATCATACATGTGTCATTGGGTGCATGTTTAGGTCTCATTGAAGGAATGGGAATGAATTACAAACTTCTCTTCGTCCTGAAACATTGAGAATATTGGTTTTTAAATCCCAGTAAATCAAAAACTCACCCAAAAAACATGAAACTTGGCATGGTTTCATGACATGGCACATATATGCCGTGGTAAAAAAAATCGTCCAGTTTGAGACAAGGCGCACACATTAATAGCCAACGAAGTCCTTTTGAAACAAATAGCTGACACGTTAATATTGCAAATGGTTGTATTATATGAACCGTGTGTTCCCGTAACCATTTAAGTGCGGCCACGTGTCCCTCTTTTCTTATGGGATAGTACTACCTCCGTCCTCGTTCATTGGTCATCTTTGTATTTTGTGCCAAAATTTAACCATACTCAGTGGCGTGCGTGCAGCTGTTTGATTAGACGGGACGAGCGTGAGAAGTTCACCGTGTAGGCTCGACGGGACGCGTGCGAGTAGTCTGCCGCATAGGCTCAATGGGATGTGTTCATCCTGTCCACCTCGCAGGCTCGACGGGACACGTGCGAGCAGCAAGGCCGCCCATGTTCACCGGGAAGCAAGCTCTTTGACCTCCATCCACCAGCCGCCCGCCTCGCTCACAACTTCTCCATTAATGGCGGCCGAGCCGCTGTTTAACACGCGGTTAATTAAAGCACCTGGATGGAGGGTGTTTGCTTGTGATCCCATGGCCCCGCTCAACGTTAGCATTTGCTTTGTTCCTGTTTTCAACTCGTATTCCGGCCTAATTTAAAATGCCGCATAGGGCAACGGATAATACGACGACAAATAAAATGGCAACGGATAATACGATGACAAATTTACAATGGCGCGGATAATAATTGTCTTACATATTCCGTATAATTTAAAATGCCACATGCGGCAAAGCCCGGAAGACATGGGGGCAAGAGAAGAAGGAAATCGCAGACAATGACCTGGGTCGCTACTGTCTCTACTCCTCGATGGATCGCCAGGCGACGACATCCTCCAGCTCCTTCTTCAATTCCTCATGACTTTGCTTGAAAGCAGCCATGGATTCCTCCACCTCCTGCTCGCACTCAATCCAGAGCTTCCTCAAGTCACCCATCAGTTCCTCGATGACCGCTGTCAGCGTCATCCCCGAGGCACTGCTCTGCTCATGCAGCATCTTCCAGCCGGCGGCCTCCTCCTACTTCTCGGCGAGCGCCTTGAGGAGTTTCACATTGTCACCCATGATTTGCTCGACGAGGCCGGTCGCCTTCTCAACTGAGGCATCGCTGATCTCGAGCAGCTTCATCAATCCGTCGACCAACTCATGCTACTTAATGAGGCCAACAAGAATGTCGTCATCGCCGGCCAAGGACTTCAGCAACGCCAGCTCGTCGCGATCACCGATGCGGCGAGTGCGCTTGTGAGAGCCCTCGCATGCCGGTGAGAGTTCGTTTGAGGGCTCCGCGGCGCACCGGGACATCTCTGTTGTAGCTGTCACGTGGCGATAGGACCTCTCTAGTGCTTCCGCGGCCTTGGACTTTGCTCTCTGGTTATATGTCCACCCGAAACTCCTCCTACCGGTCATGGCAGAATGACTTGACAGGAAAGATCAGTTTTGTGGGTGATGAGGAGAGGAACTATGAAGTACTTTTCGAGTGGGTAGTTTTTATAGCCCGGTGCTAAGTGTGAACACATATTGGTTTGATCGGTGTGAACAGATTTGCAATTATTTATTGCGTTGTAATCTGCAATGTGACGAGAAACAAGGTCAAAATTTATTGATGGTTCTGGGCCTACAAAGCCTGTTTCTGTTGTTTTGGCTCATCGCAAACAGTTGTTATGGATCAACCGTATGCCACGCATCGGAAGGCCGAAACATGGGCCCATGTTTTCAGATGTACGTGTACGTGTCTGCCCACTATCACACACGGTCAAGATATCACCATCGTGTCCGATGGATGCGCCGCCGCGCCTCCCACGGGGTGCCAGAAGGTTGGCCACGTGGTTGCTCGCCGTTGAGGTGGCCGCGGCGCGCTCTGCTCGTCGTTGAGGCGGCCTTGGTGCGCTCTGCTCGCATCCGTCCGCGCGTTTTGCTCGCCATTGAGGCGGCCGCGGCGCACTCCGCTCTAGCGTCCCTGCGCGCGCTCTACTCGTCGTTGAGGCAAATTTACAATGGCAATGGTTAATAATTTTCTTACATATTCAGGATAATTTAAAATGCCACATGCGGCAACGCCCAAAACACTCATGACCTACATATGCATACAATTATAATAAAATATATGCTAAAAGGCTGAGCTGGCGGCCTTCCGACGACGGTCTTCTCGGACTCCATGATCAGCATAGCACCCTTGCGGCTATTCATTCCAAGTGTCCCGACCCGCCTCCGCCTACGGAGCTGCTAGCGCTAGGAGGCTCTTGGGGCTGCTGGGCCTATTCCAGAAGAGCTTGACAGCGTGCAATCGCGCGCATGATATCTCCGCGAAACCGCTCCATTTCCATGTCTCTGGCCTAGTAGAAAATTCCGTCCATCACCTGCATCCCCAAGATATCACGTTGGTGATGTTCTACTTCGTCGGGGACGTCAACTCTGCCAAAGATGCACTCGAGCCTGGCCACCACATCATCGGGATCGAGGTTGGCACGGCCGCCGCCGGCAATGATGAAGCCGCAGGCTGGCTGTGTCTTGACTGGATCGCAGAGGTCCTCTGCCCATTCCTTGCGGGGCATGAGGCTCTCGATGAGCACTGGTGACGGCGGCTCTTTGGGTGGGTCATCGATCATGCCGCCGACCAGCTCTGGATCTTTTGCACTGTGGATGGCAAACTGCTCATCACACTTCCTCTGCAATATGTCGATTGTGCGCCCAAGGACTGTCACGTCAATATCGCTACCAATGGGCCATGGTGCCTGCATCGGTCGATGAAGCTCTTGCTCCCCGACCTGCTCCGGCTCATTCTCCTCGCCGAAGATGTAACACAGGTAGGGGTCGACGTCGAAGCTTTGGTCGTTGCCTGGCATGCTTGGAATAACTAATGGCAGATGGGTGAGGACTAGATCTGCGCAGAGTGTGGCGACGGTGCGTTGCCACCTGGGTTATATGCAGCAAGCCATTAGCTGGTAGTGGGAAACCGATGAGGGAAGAGGCGTGGATTTTACAATTCACCCATGTGGAGCGCGGGAAGCATTCGCTGGAGCGCGGGAAGACTAAGTGGAGCACACACACAACCAGAATACAGTATGCGGTGCCACGTGTTATTTATCACACACGTGTTAACATAAGGAAACGTATGTGTAACTTACTAATCATCGCAAACGAGTACTCGCAGACGCATCGTGTGTGATACTCCTAGCCACCACAAGCAACTAAGTTTGCATTTTTCAAAGTTTTTTGTACAAATAGAATCACACATGAACTAACTATCGTAACTTTCTGTGTTATAATTTCTCATCGCAAACAGTTCATCCGAGTGGGCTGTTTGCTGCGTATCACACACATCTTGTTTACACAAAATGTTTGTGTTCTTTTGGATCATCGCAAAATGTCGTGGTTTGTCACGGCAGATGCCCTTGTGAAAGGACTTAGGTGTGGAATCATCACAATGTAGGTTAACTTGAAGGGGTTGAGCGGGATGAAAGACACAAGGTTTACCCTGGTTCGGCCCCTCGCAACGAGGTAAAAGCCTATGTCCTGCTTCGAGTTGTATTGATTGAGTATTGATTACAAGGGAGCGGAATCGCTTGACCTAGCTATCGATTGGTTGTTCCTTGAGTTAACCCACCGCAGGGTCTCACCTTTATATACACAGGCCGAGGCCCCGGGCTTACAAGAGTCCAAGTCAGATCACACAACATGACCAACTCGGTTTCTAAGTCTTCCTGCCTTGCTAGGCAAGTCGCCATCGTGGCAGCTCACACCTTCTAGGTCATGATTCTACCGCCAGGTCTTGGGCCTTCAGCAGGCCCTCCTTGTAAGCCGCCATCACTCTTCATGTTTCATCTTCTTGGACCTACTTGGGCTTTCTCGTGTAGAGTCGCCAACGGTGTAACCCAGCCCCTCCTGGGCGGGTCACACCTCGGGGTTACATCCCCAACATTAGGCCCCAGATTGATTTGAACTTGTTCATGTCAATCTTCACTGCTTCGGTTAGAGAATCTGCCTTTCCAATGGTTAACCTTCAACGAATCGCTGTAACCCACCATGACGTCATGCGAAATAAATCCAGAAAAAACCCATGACATCACAACGGATCTTTTTGCATTAACTGGTCATCCGAGAATTGAGGCGCCTCCACTGTTGAGATAATCATGTCGCCTCCTCGATTTTCGTGCATGACATTTTACTGTTTCCTTATAAATAGGGACGGGGGGCCTCCTTTTTCACTTTTACCCCCGTCTCCCTCTCTTCTTCTTCTTCCTTGCACCGCCCTCGCCACCGGAGCTCCGCCACCACCGCGCAACTGCATCAACCGCTCCGTCGAAGCCGCTGCATCACCCTGTTCGAACCAGAGAACTGTGACGCCCTTCCGCTCTTCCCTCAAATCCTCAGGTAATCCTTTTTCCTTCATTCATATCCACATTAAGATACCCTAGCTCATGGAGTTCATCGTAGCTCATCGTAGTTCATCCAAGTTCATCCTTCTCTCGCATAGAAAACATAATTCAATCCAAAACGTATGTACGGCCAGAGCGGCCATTGTTTCCAATCTCTATCTTACATCTTAGATGAATCTTTCTTACTTTTTGCATCAATATATAGCTCGCTAGTTCTTCCCTACTGTATCTTAGGTTTAGAAATAGTTCTTCTTTTTGAACTGCCTCAGATCCATAAATATAGCCGCATCCTGTGAAACTTGTTTGTCCAACACTTAGCAAAATTTCAACAACCTTGATTTCATAGACAACTGACCCGCCGTTCTTTGTTTCGGGTGGCTTAAATAACAACTTTGTAACCCGCCAGAACCTGGCCGGCTCAACCATGAAACTGTAACTCGCCATATATTAGTCACCCTGAGAGTTACCTTACCTTCTCATAAGGGTGTTTGCAAGATTTCTCCATGCTTCATAATGATTTAGCTTGTATCCATAATCAGCTTGAAGCTACTAAATTATCCGCATAACCTTTAAACGGCTCATCACCATAATATTAATCTGTCATGCTTTTACCTCCAGGCTGTAGCTTTTAACCCGCCAACAATGACTAGGGCTCCCACTTCTTGCGACTGGGCTGCTAGCAGAGTTTCTGAACTCTCATTAGGTGAATATGTAGACATGGGAGTTTTGCCATCCAAAGAAGTTATTCACTGGCGAGTTCCCGGCCCTGAAACTACTCCTCAACCCCGAGAAGGCGAAGTTATTGTCTTTTCAGATCATCTCCTCTGTGGCTTCTCACTGCCTGGGTCAAAGTTCTTCGGGGATGTTCTGCATTTTTATAACCTTCATCCTCAAGACATTGGCCCCAATTCTGTCTCCAACATATGTAACTTTCAAGTTTTCTGTGAGGTGTACCTTCAACAAGAGCCTAAGGTTGACCTATTCAGAGAATACTTTTATCTCAACCGCCAAACTGAGATGACAGATGGGCCTAGTCTCGAACTTGGTGGGATTTCCATTCAAAGGCGAAGAGACATCATTTTTCCTGCAGCTACACTGCCTAGTCACCCCAAAGACTGGAACTATACTTGGTTTTACTGCCAAGATACCTCTCCAGATGATGAAAATCCCCTACCGGGTTTCCGTCCTTTCTGGCTCAGCCCAAGCCACGAGCTTCCGGATAGTATCACTGCTGCAGAGCGGGCTAAATATTCCTGTACATTTTCAAAGATAAGGGCTCTAGTAGCCAATGGCTTATCCGGTGTTGATCTGGTCTGCTGTTGGGTCTCTTGGAGAATTTTACCATTGAGCCGGCGCAGCGGCTTAATGTGTAAATACATAGGTGATCAAAAAGATCCTCAGCACTATAACCAGACATCCTTGACTGATAAGGAAACCACTTACATGGTTAAAACATTGCTTGGAGAGCCTCTGGAAAATTGTCGTAAAGTGGGATTAAACCCCTTATGCACACTTAACCCGGCTCCAGCTGTAAGTATCTTGGATGAACCTTTCTCTTCATATATCTATTTTCGTACTTTATATCCTTAACTTATTGCACATATGCACCTGTACACAAGCCGACTCTTCTTTCTGGAAGAAGAAATTACAAGCCACCGTGCCAATTAAAAAGGCTAAAGGAAAGATTCGCGCGCCGGCTCGTCGCAAGAAGCCATCAGCTGAAGAGCTGGTCAAACTTGATGATGAATCAGAGGTAGAACTTGACTCCCTTGGTCTTTCTTTATGCAACTTATTGATGTTGATCCCTCTCAGGAAGAGGCAGAGACCAGTCATGCCGACGCCGCAGAGGTAACTATAATTTCCTCCGGCTCAGAATCCTTACCAAGAAAGAAAATTCGGCGGGTCATCCGGAAGGTGAAATTTTCTCATCCTTTTGCTCACTTGGATCCCAACTTTCTTTTGAAGAAACAGCAACACGAGTCAAGACGCCCGACCCGGAGCAGCGGCTCTCAAGATCTCATATCTGGCTTACCTAATACGCCTGCTCCTCGCAAGCGTCGAAATGAGGTGCCACATGACCCGAACTTTCTCTATCCATTAGCCGGCCTCACATGTCAACCTCTTAATCCTTCCAACTCAAATTATCAGGGGACGCCTCTGTCATCCGGCGACTCTACTGGAACTCAAATGCCCACTTTCAAGGTCGCCCAGGGGTAAGTATCTTCATTTGTGTATAAATGACTTGTAATGATATACTCATAGACTTTGTATCTTTGTTGCAGAGATGTTGCTAAAGCGGGCAAGAAACAAAAGCTAGGCGGGTCTTCAAAAGATCCCAAAGATGCTGAACCAGAGAAGCAGATGGCAGAAATTTCTGAGGCCGTCATTCAAGACCCTGAAGAGCCTATCAATGACCTGCCACCGTCAATTGATGCTACCGTCCTTGATCAAATGGATACTGAGCTTAACCCGGCGGCCAGCCATGACCCACCGAGCCCTAAGTCGCCAACTCCTCTGAAGCTAGCTGAAGAGATCCCCCTTGAGAAGAACTCTGATGATGTGACTATCACTGGGACGGCTTATACAGCGCCAGGGGCCTCCACTGTGCTAACCAAGCATAGTACCAAGGAAGGATCTCCTTCCTTGGAAAAAGGCAAGACCAAACTAGACCTGGAGAGCTACTCCTCCTTCAGTGCAGGCGACGTGTATGCGGGCTATTTAAGCCGCCTCAACACAAGTCGAGATATGGAAGCTGGGCTAGTTCAACTCATGAAGCAGAAATATGAGGTATAAAACCATCCTTTTCCTCCTTAACCTTGTGGATATACTTATATCCATAGTAGCCCCCAAGGGCCGGCTTAACTTACCAAAGTAAGCCGGGACTTATAATCACTAAAAACCAAACATGTAGCCCCCAAGGGCCGGCTTAACTTACCAAAGTGGGCCGGGACTTATAGTCATTTGAAAACCAAACATGTAGCCCCCAAGGGCCGGCTTAACTTACCAAAGCGAGTTGGGTCATAATAGAAATTGAAATGACCTACATTAGCCCCCAAGTGCCAAGTACATTGCTTGCAATGTGCTTTGGGACTTAAATACTTGTATGATATTGACATTATTCATTGTGTAGTAATCATTGCTTCAATGTTATATTTCAGGAAGAGTTGAACATGAAAGAGTCGCAACTTGGTGACTTGAAGAAGAATATTGAGCTGCAACAAGCCGAAACTTCCAAGGCCGAATCGAAGCTAAAAACTTCATTGCAAGAATTTGAAAAGGTCAAGGTGGGTTTTGATGCTGAGATAACCGCCTGGGAGTCTGATAAGGCTGCACTACTGAAGAGAGCCGAAGAGGCTGAAAATCAACTTAAGCCAGTGACTGACGAGCTTGCCGGCTTAAAGCAACACATAATCCACATGACAACCACCATCTTTGGTAAGTTAAACATTTGCACTTCATCCTCTGTTTTAATACTTCTTTGACCCACCTGGTGATTCATAATAGATAATATTTAACCCGCCTGGCGACTTTTGAACAGGCCCCAGAAGCGCCAATCTTGGCCAGAACATGTTGCTCAAACTAAAGGCGGTGTATTCATTGGCCGAATAGTTATACGCTGGGACACAACGCAGCCTTGCAGCTTTATCAGGCGGAAAGAAGCCTCCAACTCTGATCAAGACGGTCTTAGAGCAACTGTCAACTGCGCCGGCTCAAATTGAAGAAATTAAATTATCAGACGCCCGAGCTAGAGCCATTGTTGCTCTAGGCCGGGCAAAAGCATGGCAATCAGAGCTTGACCCAGAGGAGATAGCCACCGGATGCCCAGAGTTCAAGGATGATGGGTCAATATTTGAAGAGCAAGACTTCAACAAATGTGTCAGAGAGATGCGGCCCGTAGCTTGCAAGCTTATAGAAGAGCTGAACTTGAACCATTACACGTCGGCTTATGATGAAAACAACAACAAGATTAAGCCGCCAACTCATGAAGTGATGGATCTTGTTCCTCCTAGGCATAAGCACATCTTCGCCCCTAACTTTTACCCTTCCGTTATTATTAATGATGAAGCCACGTTCGAGGCCTTAACCGGCATCGACTGGACATCGGCTGACCTCCAGATGGTCGATGAGGAAGAGCCGGCACGGGATGACCCAGAGTCGTCAAGGCGTCAAGAAGAAAATTGATCATAGTAATGATGAACCAGGCGGCTCTCAGGCTGGGTTATAGGAGTGCAGCTCCAAAAACACTTGGTTCCAAAACTTTTGGGCTCATGGAAGCCTTGTAATAGGGTAGCTTGAAACAATGATCCGCCCTGCCATGCCTTCGTGCATGTTTTATTGCAACTCTTGATCCGGCAGTTAAAGTTGATCGCATGCTTGATATGATCATATATATGAGCCGAACCATGACTCTTGTTTTTGCCTACAGTCTTGCATATCCTTCAGAAGAACAAGCAACATATGTGCTGGCGACTTAAAGTCAAAAGCCAGGTCGGGTGACAACCCAAAGACAGGTAGCCTTATATGGCTACTGAACCATAATCATGGCTATTCAAGCCAAAACATACTGGTGACTTAAAGTCAAAAGCCAGGGCGGGTGACAACCCAAAATACTCAAACATGAGAATCATAACCCGGAACCTCATGACCCGGGTAGTCAAAATTTGCACAAAAACTTAAGATAAAAAACATCCAGAAAATCCAAAAGAAAGAGATACAAAAAATCTCAATTTTTTGTTAGGCCGGCTTTCAAGACTCGACCGAACAAGTTGGCTCACAGGCCTTTTGCTTTCAAGGCCGCATAGCCATTGAGTTTATCCTAGCTCACTGTAAGCCAGCTCTCACGTGACACAAGCCGCCGTTTTAACCTTAACAAGTTCAGGGTCTTAAAAAAGATTGACTGTTAAGAGTTCGGCGGGTCACCTGGCGGAGTAGCAAGTTGCAAATAGGCGGGTGTAACTCATAATGTGGCGACTCAGGCTGGTCAAGAGGGTATGAAAGCTAAACCCGATGGGTTGGAAGCCCCCAAGTGACCTTATGATCAAATAACAAAGACTCAGATACAGAGAAATGAAATGACAGAGGCCCTAAATTTTTCAGGGATGCCTGCTTTATTATATTGATCATAAAAGGATATATACATCAACAGAAGTATGTACAATAGGGAGAGCCAATGGCTCAAGTATAGTAAGGCCGAAGATGAGCAATGTTCCAGGGCATGTTGGTCTCCTGCTCAAAGGCGTGTGATTTCTTCTGCTCACGTATATCAATGAGATAATACGAGCGATTGTTGAGATTCTTACTGACCACAAAAGGTCCTTCCCAAGGTGGGGATAACTTATGCATATCTGTCTGATCTTGAATCAGTCGGAGCACTAAGTCGCCTTCTTGAAATGCCCTAGTCTTAACTCTGCGGCTATGATAGCGACGCAGGTCTTGCTGGTATATTGCCGAACGATCCGCCGCAAGATCGCGCTCTTCATCCAAAACATCAAGTGCGTTCTGACATATTGTCTCATTATCAGCTTCAACATAAGCCGCCACCCGGGGCGAGTCATGACGGATATCACTTGGGAGAACCACCTCTGCACCATAGACCATGAAGAAAGGCGTATAACATGTTGACCTGTTGGGGGTGGTATTGATACTCCAAAGCTCCGAAGGTAACTCCTCAACCCAACAACCCGGTGTTCGTTCCAAAGGAACCATAAGCCGGGGCTTAATGCCTCTCAAAATTTCTTGGTTAGCCCTTTCTGCCTAACCATTAGACTGTGGATGAGCCACAGAAGAAACATCAAGACGAATATGCTCTCTTTGACAAAACTCCTTCATAGCACCCTTAGATAGATTAGTGTCGTTATCAGTGATGATACTATGAGGATAACCAAAGCGGAAGATCAGCTTTTTAACAAACTAAACTGCAGTCGCTGCATCACACTTGCTAACTGGCTTTGCCTCTACCCATTTGGTAAATTTGTCAATCGCCACCAAAAGGTGGGTTTTCTTATCCTTAGACCTCTTGAAAGGTCCAACCATATCAAGCCCCCAGACTGCAAACGGCCAAGTTATTGGAATCATCCGCAATTCTTGAGCCGGCACATGAGCTCGTCGAGAAAATTTCTGACATCCATCACACTTGCTGACGATATCTTCTGCATCCGCATGAGCCGTCAACCAATAAAACCCATGACGAAACGCCTTAGCCACTAAAGATTTTGAGCCGGCATGATGACCACAATCACCTTCATGAATCTCTCTTAAGATCTCATGGCCCTCTTCAAGAGAAACACAATGTTGGAACACGCCTGTTACACTGCATCGGTGTAACTCGCCGTTGACGATAGTCATAGACTTAGACCGCCGGGTTATCTGCCTTGCCAAAGTTTCATCCTCAGGTAACTTGCCCCGGGTCATATAAGCCAGATAAGGCAAAGTCCAGTCTAGAATAGCATGAAGAGCCGCCACCAACTACACCTCCGGGTCGGGGACAGCAAGGTCTTCTTCAGACGGTAACTTGACCGAAGGATTATGCAACACGTCAAGAAACACATTAGGAGGCACCAGCTTACGTTGAGATCCAAGTCGGCTTAAGGCATCAGCCGCCTCGTTCTTCCTTCAATCAAGGTGATCCACCTGATAACCCTTGAAATGACCAGCAATATTGTCAACCGCCCGGCGATAAACCGCCATGAGCGGGTCTTTAGAATCCCATGTGCCTGAAACTTGCTGAGCCACCAGGTCTGAGTCACCTAGACACCTGATCCAGCTTAAATTCATCTCCTTGGCCATACTAAGGCCATGGAGTAAAGCCTCATATTCAGCTGCATTGTTAGTACAAGGAAACATTAGCCTTAAAACATAACAAAATTTGTCACCTCGTGGGGAAGTCAAAATAACTCCAGCCCCCGAGCCTTCCAACTGCCTGGACCCATCAAAGTGAATTGTCCAATATGTGTTATCAGGCTTCTCCTCACGTGTCTACAAATCTGTCCAGTCATTGATGAAATCCACCAGAGACTGAGATTTGATGGCTGTTCTTGGCACATATTTCAAACCATGAGGTCCAAGTTCTATTGCCCACTTAGCAACCCGGCCTGTGGCCTCCTTGTTTTGAATAATGTCTCCTAAGGGAGCAGAGCTGACCATAGTAATAGGATGACCAAGAAAATAATGCTTCAGCTTGCGACTCGCCATGAACACCCCATACACCAGTTTCTGCCAATGTGGGTATCATTGCTTGGACTCAATCAACACCTCACTGACATAATAAGGCGGCCGCTGAACTGGGTATTCCTTACCCACCTCCTTGCGTTCTACAACAACTGCCACACAGACAGCCTTACTATTAGCCGCCAAATACAGGAGCAAAGGCTCTTTCTCAATGGGAGCCGCAAGGATGGGCGGCTCAGCTAACTGTTTTTTGAGTGCCTCAAACGCCTTATCAGCAGCATCACTCCAAACAAAGTGATATGTCTTCTTCATCATCTGGTATAAAGGAATTGCCTTCTCTCCCAGGCGGCTTATAAACCGGCTCAAAGCCGCGATACGACCCGCCAGGCACTGGACGTCATTGACACACACCGGCTTAGCCAGGGAAGTGATGGCCTTAATCTTCTCCGGGTTAGCCTCAATGCCCCTCTCTGAGACAAGAAAACCCAATAGTTTACCTGCAGGCACACCAAATACACACTTGGCCGGGTTAAGCATCATTTTATAGACCCGGAGATTGTCAAAGGTCTCCTTCAAATCATCTAGGAGAGTCTCCTTCTTTCTGGATTTGATCACAATATCATCCACATAAGCATGCACATTACGCCCAATCTGACTGTGAAAACAATTCTGAACAGAGCATTGATAAGTCGCCTGAGCACTCTTAAGCCCAAATGGTATAGAAACATAGCAAAAGGCTCCAAAAGGGGTGATAAAAGATGTCTTCTCTTGGTCCTTAACTGCCATCTTGATCTGATGATAACCAGAATAAGCAGCCAGGAAGCATAAGCTCTCACAACTCGCCGTGGCATCAATAATCTGGTCGATACAAGGGAGAGCAAACGGATCAGCTGCACAAGCTTTGTTGAGATCTGTGTAGCCAACACACATACGCCATGTGCCATTCTTTTTTAGTACAAGCATAGGGTTAGCCAACCACTCAGGGTGAAAGACTTCCACAATAAACCCAGCTGCCAAGAGCCGGGCTACCTCCTCTCTAATGGTCTTACATCGCTCTTCATTGAAATGACAAAGGAATTGCTTGACTGGCTTAAACTTAGGATCCACATTAAGGGTGTGCTCAGCGAATTCTATCAGTACACCCGGCATGTCAGAAGGTTTCCATGCAAAGATGTCCCGATTCTCACGGATGAATTCGATGAGCGCGCTTTCCTATTTAGGATCCATATTAGCCCCCATTGTGAACTGTTGAGATGAGTCGCCAGGGACAAAGTCAACCTGCTTAGTGTTATCAGCCGACTTAAATTTCAACAAAGGGTCTTGCTCAGTGGTGGGCTTCTTCAAAGGGGTCATATCAGCCGGGTCAACATTATCCTTATAGAATTTAAGCTCCTCCGTGGCATAGGCGGACTCAGCATAGGCAGCATCTCCTTCCTCACATTCTAAAGCAATCTTCTGATCACCATGGACCGTAATAGTGCCCATACGCCCTGGCATCTTAAGCTGCAAATAAAAATAACAAGGTCGAGCCATAAACGTGGCATAAGCCGGTGATACGTCTCCATCGTATCTATAAATTTTGATTGTTTCATGCCAATATTCTACAACTTTCATATATTTTTGGCAACTTTTTATATTATTTTTGGGACTACATATTGATCCAGTGCCCAGTGCCAGTTCCTGTTTGTTGCATGTTTTTGGTTTCGCAGATATCCATACCAAACGAAGTCCAAACGCGATAAAAACTTACGGAGATTTTTTTGGAATATATGTGATTTTTGGGAATTTGAATCAACGCGAGATGATGCCCGAGGCGGCGGCAAGGCATGGGGGCGCCCCAGGGGGTAGTGCGTGCCCTGGGCCCTTGTGGCCACCCCGTAATGCGGTTGGTGCCCTTCTTCGGCCACAAGAAAGCTAATATCCGGATAAAAATTGTGTTAAAATTTCAGCCCAAACGGAGTTACGAATCTCCGGGAATTTAAGAAACGGTGAAAGCCTAGAATCTGGGAGCGCAGAAACAGAAGGAAGCAGAGAGAGAGAGATCCAATCTCGGAGGGGCTCCCGCCCCTCCGCCGCCATGGAGGCCATAGACCAGAGGGGAAACCTCCTCCCATCTAGGGGGGAGGTCAAGGAAGAAGAAGAAGGAGGGGGTTCTCTCCCCCTCTCTCCTGATGGCGCCGGAACACTGCCGGGGCCATCATCGTGCATCGTGACGGCGATCTACACCAACAACTTCGCCGCCATCATCACCAACTCTCTCCCCCTCTCTATGCAGTGGTGTAACACCTCTTCTCCCCGCTGTAATCTCTACTTAAACATGGTGCTCAACGCTATATATTATTTCCCAATTATGTATGGCTATCCTATGATGTTTGAGTAGATCCATTTTGTCCTATGGGTTGATTGATGATCATGATTGGTTTGAGTTGTATGTTTTATTATTGGTGTTGTCCTATGGTGCTCTCCGTGTCACGCAAGCATGAGGGATCCCCGCTGTAGGGTTTGCAATATGTTCATGATTCACTTATGGTGGGTGGCGTGAGTGATAGAAGCACAGACCCGATTAAGTAGGTTGTTTGCGTATGGGAGTAAAGACGACTTGATGCCTTATAATGCTATGGTTGGGTTTTACCTTAATGATCTTTAGTAGTTACGGATGTTTGCTAGAGTTCTAATCATAAGTGCATATGATCCAAGTAGAGAAAGTATGTTAGCTTATGCCTCTCCCTCATATAAAATTGCAATAATGATTACCGGTCTAGTTATCGATTGCCTAGGGACAAATAAGTTTCTTGCGTTACAAAAAGCTCTCTACTAAAACTAACTTAGTTGTTTCTTCATCTAAACATCCCCTAGATTTTATTTACATGCTCTTTATTATCTTGCAAACCTATCCTATCACACCTACAAAGTACTTCTAGTTTCATACTTATTCTAGATAAAGCGAACGTTAAGCGTGCGTAGAGTTGTATCGGTGGTCGATAGAACTTGAAGGGAATATAAATTCTACCTTTAGCTCCTCGTTAGGTTCGACACTCTTATTTATCAAGAAAGGCTACAACTGATCCCCTATACTTGTGGGTTATCAAGACCTTTTTCTGGCGCCGTTGCCGGGGAGCAATAGCGTGGGGTGAATATTCTCGTGTGTGCTTGTTTGCTTTATCTCTAAGTAGTTTTTATTTTGTGCTCCTGTTTTCTATCTTTAGTTATGGGTAGGAAACGTAAAATATAAAAAAATTAGTTGTACCTAATAAGCCAATGGTTGAAGAACCACCCAAAATCTATCATAATCCTGAAGCTTTTTACTTGGATCATCTTCGATCCCTTTGTGCTCGTGCTGAAAACCCAACTAGCTTAGTTGAGGGAAAATCATTAGATGAGCATGCTTATTATGTGCGACACCGCTTATCTCAAAAAGGGAAACTTTTATGGCATCAAATTAATACTATGCAATGCTATGCTTGGAATTTATGTGAATTATATGATTTTACTTGTTGTTCTGAAGACCCTAAGAAACACCTTCCCTACCAGTGTGAGTTTAGTGATAATGGAATCTTATCTTCTTATGCCAAGGGTGTTTATAATTACTATGATGTTCAACAAATTGAAGAATTTTTTGCTTTTAAGGGTGCTTATGAAATTGCTTCTTTGATTGAAAAGTATGATGCTACTCTTTACAAATCTAATTTTTTTGCCATACTTAAATATTGCTATGAGAATTATGCTTCTAATGCTTACGTTAAACCATATATTGAGGACTCCTCCGTCCAAGAGGAGACTAATATTTTGCAGGAAACTATGGAAGAAGAAATTGATGACACTGTGAGCTCATTAGATGAAAAGATGAGGAGGAGAGCGAAGAACAAAAGGAGGAAGAGCGGATTAGCTACCCGTGCCTACCTTCTAATGAGAGTAACTCTTCAACTCATACATTGTTTAATTTTCCTTCGTGCTTACCGAAGGATGAATGCTATGTTGATTGCTATGATCCCTTGGATTCGTTTGAAATATCCCTTTTTGATGAACTTGATGCTTCCTATGCTTGTGGCCATGATGCCAATTTGAATTATGCTTATGGAGATGAACTTGATATAGTTCCTTATGTTAAGAATGAAATTGTTGCTATTGCACCCACACATGATAGTCCTATTATCTTTTTCAATTTTCCCAACTACACTATATCGGAGAAGTTTGCACTTACTAAGGATTATATTGATGGGTTGCGTTTTACTACTACGCATGATGATTTTGATAGATATACTATGCATGTGCTTGCTGCTCCTACTTGCAATTATTATGAGAGATGAACTACATCTCCGCCTCTCTATGTTTCCAATGCGATGAAATTTCAAGAAACTATTTATGCTATGTATTGGCCTTTACTTGATGTGCATGAATTGTTCTTTTATGACATGCCGATACATAGGAAGAGAGTTAGACTTTGTTGTTGCATGATATATGTTACTTTGTGCTCACTACTAAATCACAAATCATTGTTAATTAAAATTGGCTTTGATATACCTTGGGATCCGGGTGGATCCATTACTTGAGCACTATATGCCTAGCTTAATGGCTTTAAAGAAAGCGCTGCCAGGGAGACAACCCGGAAGTTTTAGAGAGTCATTTTATTCTGTTGTGTGCTTTTATATAGTTTAAAAACAAAAAAAATAAAGAGGGGAACCTAAAACTTTTTCAAAAAGAAAAGCGAAAGTGAGAAAGACGAGCATTGTTAAAGTGGGAGCTAGCCTTGAACTTTGTTCATGCCCATGGAAACTTTGTGAACCTTGATTATAGAAACTTTTCAAAAAAAAATTATCCCCCTGTATAAATCCATTGTATTATAAAAATAATGTGCCAAGATTTGCCTTTAGGATGATTAGATTGCTTGTTTGGTGTGTGCAGTGCAAAAACAGAAACTTTTGCCGTAGTGCGTGAATTTACATTTTTTACTGGAAGGTGCAAAGATTCTGAAATTTTTACACAGTACTTCTATGAATTTTTTTTATTTTTTTCCTCATTTTTCAGAATTTTTGGAGTTACAGAAGTATAGTGAATATTCAGATTGTTACAGACTGTTCTGTTTTAGACAGATTCTGTTTTTGATGCATTGTTTTGCTAGTTTTGAGGAAACTATCAATTTTATCGGTGGTATAAGCCATAGAGAAGTTATAATACAGTAGCTACAATGCAAAAATAAAATATGAATGAGTTTTCAACAGTACTTAAAGTGGTGATTTGTTTTCTTATACTAATGGATCTCACGAGGGTTTTGTTAAGTTTTGTGTGATTGAAGTTTTCAAGTTTTGGGTGAGATCACGATGGATGAAGGAATAAGGAGCGGCAAGAGCCTAAGATTGGGGATGCCCGAGGCACCCCAAGGTAATATTCAAGGACTCCCAAGCAACTAAGCTTGGGGATGCCCCGGAAGGCATCCCCCCTTTCTTCTAACGATCATCGGTAATTTTACTTGGAGCTATATTTTTATTCGTCACATGATATGCGTAAATCTTGGAGCGTCATGTGCTTTTTATTTTTCTTTTAGTAATGCACCATGCTGGTACGAGATATTCCTTGGTTGATTTAAAGAATGCTCTTTGCACTTCACTTATATCTTTTGAGTATGGCTTTATAGAATGCTTCATGTGCTTCACTTATATCATTTGAAGTTTGGATTGCCTGTTTCCCTACACATAGAGAACCGCCATTTGTAGAATGCTCTTTTGCTTCACTTATATTTGTTAGAGCATGGGCATATCTTTTGTAGAAAGAATTAAACTCTCATGCTTCGCTTATATCTATTTAGAGAGTTGACAGGAATTGGTCATTCACGTAGTTAGTCATAAAATCCTACGTAAAAACTCGTAGATCACTGAATATGATATGTTTGATTCCTTGCAATAGTTTTGCGATATAAAGATGGTGATATTAGAATCATGCTAGTGAGTAATTGTGGATTGGTAAGAATACTTGTGTTAAAGTTTGTGATTCCCGTAGCATGCACGTATGGTGAACCGTTATGTAACAAAGTTGGAGCATGAGGTATTTATTGATTGTCTTCCTTATGAGTGGCGGTCGGGGACGAGCGATGGTCTTTTCCTACCAATCTATCCCCCTAGGAGCATGCGTGTAGTACTTTGTTTCGATAGCTAATAGACTTTTACAATAAGTATGTGAGTTCTTTATGACTAATGTTGAGTCCATGGATTATACGCACTCTCACCCTTCCATCATTGCTAGCCTCTTTGGTACTGTGCATTGCCCTTTCTCACCTCAAGAGTCGGTGCAAACTTTGCCGGTGCATCCAAACCTCGTGATATGATACGCTCTATCACACATAAGCCTCCTTATATCTTCCTCAAAACAGCCACCATACCTACCTATCACGGCATTTCCATAGCCATTCCGAGATATATTGCCATGCAACTTCCATCATCATCATCATATACATGACTTGAGCGTTCATTGTCATACTGCTCTGCATGATTGTAAGATAGCTAGCATGATATTTTCATGGCTTGTCCATTTTTTGATATCTTTGCTACGCTAGATCATTGCACATCCTGGTACACTGCCAGAGGCATCCATATAGAGTCATACTTTGTTCTAGATATTGAGTTGTAAGTAAATAAAAGTGTGATGATCATCATTATTAGAGCATTGTCCCAGTGTGGAAAGAATGATGGAGACTATGATTCCCCCACAAGTCGGGATGAGACTCCGGACAAAAAATAAAAAAAATAAAAAAGAGGCCAAAAAAGGGAGAGCCAAAAAAACAAAAAAAATGAGAGAAAAAGAGAGAAGGGGCAATGCTACTATCCTTTTACCACACTTGTGCTTCAGAGTAGCACCATGTTCTTCATATAGAGAGTCTCTTGAGTTATCACTTTCATATACTAGTGGGAATTTTCATTATATAACTTGGCTTGTATATTCCGATGATGGGCTTCCTCAAATGCTCGAGGTCTTCATGAGCAAGCAAGTTGGATGCACACCCACTTAGTTTTCAGTTTGAGCTTTCATACACTTATAGCTCTTAGTGCATCCGTTGCATGGCAATCCCTACTCCTCGCATTGACATCAATTGATGGGCATCTCCATAGCCCATTGATTAGCCGCGTCGATGTGAGATTTTCTTCCTTTTTGTCTTCTCCACACAACCTCCACCATCATATTCTATTCCACCTATAGTGCTATATCCATGGCTCACGCTCATGTATTGCGTGAAAGTTGAAAAGGCTTGAGAACATTAAAAGTATGAAACAATTGCATGGCTTGTCATCGGGGTTGTGCATGATGAAATACTTTGTGTGACGAAGAAGGAGCATAGCCAGACTATATGATTTTGTAGGGATAACTTTCTTTGGCCATGCTATTTTGAGAAGACATGATTGCTTTATTAGTATGCTTGAAGTATTATTGTCTTTATGTCAAATGATGGACTATTGCTTTGAATCACTCGTGTCTTAATATTCATGCCATGATTAGATTATTTGATCAAGATTATGCTAGGTAGCATTCCACATCAAAAATTATCTTTTTTATCATTTACACACTCGAGGACGAGCAGGAATTAAGCTTGGTGATGCTGATACGTCTCTGTTGTATCTATAATTTTTGATTGTTTCATGCCAATATTCTACAACTTTCATATACTTTTGGCAACTTTTTATATTATTTTTGGGACTAACATATTGATCCAGTGCCCAGTGTCAGTTCCTGTTTGTTGCATGTTTTAGGTTTCGCAGAATATCCATACCAAATGAAGTCCAAACACGATAAAAACTTACGGAGATTTTTTTTGGAATATATGTGATTTTTGGGAATTGGAATCAACGCGAGACAATGCCCGAGGCGGTGGCAAGGCCTGGGCCCTTGTGGCCACCCCGTAAGGCAGTTGGTGTCCTTCTTCAGCCGCAAGAAAGCTAATATTCGGATAAAAATCATGTTAAAATTTCAGCCCAATCGGAGTTACGGATCTCCAGGAATTTAAGAAACGGTGCAAGGCCAGAATCTGGGAGCGCAGAAACAGAAGGAAACAGAGAGAGAGAGAGATCCAATCTCGGAGGGGCTCCCGCCCCTCCGGCGCCATGGAGGCCGTGGACCAGAGGGGAAACCCTCCTCCCATCTAGGGGTGAGGTCAAGGAAGAAGAAGAAGGAGGGGGCTCTCTCCCCCTCTCTCCCGTTGGCGCCGGAACGCCGCAGGGGCCATCATCGTGACGGCGATCTACACCAAAAACTTCGCCGCTGTCATCACCAACTATCTCCCCCTCTATGCAGCGGTGTAACACCTCTTCTCCCTGCTGTAATCTCTACTTAAACATGGTGCTCAATGCTATATATTATTTCCCAATGATGTATGGCTATCCTATGATGTTTGAGTAGATCCGTTTTGTCCTATGGGTTGATTGATGATCATGATTGGTTTGAGTTGTATGTTTTATTATTGGTGCTGTCCTATGGTGCTCTCCGTGTCGCGCAAGCATGAGGGATCCCCGCTGTAGGGTTTGCAATATGTTCATGATTCTCTTATGGTGGGTGGCGTGAGTGACAGAAGCACAGACCCGAGTAAGTAGGTTGTTTGCGTATGGGAGTAAAGAGGACTTGATACCTTATAATGCTATGGTTGGGTTTTACCTTAATGATCTTTAGTAGTTACGGATGTTTGCTAGAGTTCCAATCATAAGTGCATATGATCCAAGTAGAGAAAGTATGTTAGCTTATGCCTCTCCCTCATATAAAATTGCAATAATGATTACCGGTCTAGTTATCGATTGCCTAGGGACAAATAAGTTTCTTGCGTTACAAAAATCTCTCTACTAAAACTAACTTAGTTGTTTCTTCATCTAAACAGCCCCTAGATTTTATTTACGTGCTCTTTATTATCTTGCAGACCTATCCTATCACACCTACAAAGTACTTCTAGTTTCATACTTGTTCTAGGTAAAGCGAACGTTAAGCGTGCGAAGAGTTGTATCGGTGGTCGATAGAACTTGAAGGGAATATAAATTCTACCTTTAGCTCCTCGTTGGGTTTGACACTCTTATTTATCGAGAAAGGCTACAACTGATCCCCTATAATTGTGGGTTATCAGCCAGCCGTCAAAACAAGGCATGATAAGGACTCTTGATTATGACCACTTCAAACCATAATGTCTCTGTTCTGTAGTCATAGTCATCACCAAAGGCCACTTCCAGGGCAATCTTTCCAACAGGATATGCCGACTAACCAGACACCACGCCATGAAAAACCGTAGAAGATGGCTTAAGGTCCTTGTCAGTTAAGTTCATCCGACGAAAGGTGTCATAATACAGGATGTTGATACTGTTGCCCCCATCCATGAGTACTTTAGTGAATTTATAACCCCCAACCTGAGGGGCTACCACTAGTGCCAGCTGACCCGGATTCTCAACCCGGGGCGGGTGATCTTCCCGACTCCATGTGATTGGATATTCTGACCACCGCAAGTATTGAGGCACCGCCGGCTCAATTGCATTGACCGCGCGCTTATGAACCTTCTGATCTCGCTTGCACAGACTTGTGGTGAAGACATGGTACTGGCCATTGTTGAGCTGCTTTGGATTACTCTGATATCCTGACTGATTCTACTGGTTACCCTGACCAGATTGTTGGTTATAACCACCTTGATTGCCCTGTCCTTGATAACCAGAAATTGAACCGCCACCACCAAAGCCAGGCCCCTGCGAACCGGAACCTGACCCGCCTGGCGGGCCATTATTGTTACCATGATTCTGACTGAAATTGGAATTCCTGTACTCTCGCATGATAAAACAGTCCTTCCAAGCATGAATCGCTAGCTTATTAGGCAGACTGTTTTGGGCAAGGTTCGTTCATCATCGCCTTAATATTAAAGTTCTTCCCTCCGAAGGACGTCTTACCATTATCATTACGGCGCTGGTTTTTATATCCAGTGTTGGTGTTAGCTACAAGATCTGACCTGCCATCGGGTTGTCTGTGCTTACCACCATTGCCTTGGTTGTTTCCATTGTGCCCTGCCATATTCTGCTGCTGACCCTTACCATTACTGCCTTTCTTTCCCTTGTTGGATTTCTCATCATCAGATCCAAGGTCCTTGGTGGTATCAGAGTCGGCATACTTAATGAGAGCCGCCATGAGCTCACCCATATCATTACAATGACGTTTAAGCCGCCCAAGCTTCTGGTTAAGGGAGGTAAAATGACAGTTCTTTTCCAAGACCAGAAACGCCTGACCCTCCGCAATGTTGTTTGAAGAGTGCATAATAGCAGAGACCCGCCGGACCCAATGATGAGCCGACTCATCTTCATGCTGCACACAGTTATCAAGATCAATAATCGTCAAAGGCTGCTTGCACGTTCCTTTGAAATTCTGAATGAACCGTGCTTTGAACTCTGCCCATGAATTGATGGAGTTGGCGGGCAATCCTTTTAACCAGGTTTGAGCCAGTCCATCCAACATCATGGTAAAATACTTAGCACATACAACATCATTGACATCCAGCATTTCCATGGCTAACTCATAGCTTTCGATCCAGGCCTTAGGGGGAGATCAGCTGTATAATTAGCCACCTTATGAGGACCCTTGAAATCCTTAGGTAAACGCTCATTACGTAAAGCTAGTAGTAAACAAGGCACTCCGACAGACCTGGAAATTACACCAGCCCCTACTGACGCCGAAGGGGTGACCGGAGGCTGCTGATAAGCCCCCAGTTGAGCCGCCGCCGCCTACGCCTCTCGGCGAGCTCTGGCATCATTCACAATCACCTGAGCATGAGTAAGGGGCGGGTTATTCCCATGGGGCGGGTCATCCTGATTCACTTGACGACGTCGTTCGCTACTGGAAACCGCCGGCGTCTCAATGCGCCGGCTGTAACTACGGCTTGGGAGGGGGTCGAGTGCACCCTCTCACGACTATGTGTATACTTCTCCTGCTGTGCAACCGCTGTTTGTAAGAGCTCAATTGCATTTTGCACCTCAGCTGTAAAAGGCATCTCATCCGTGATAGGGATTGCATTGAGTCGGGTAGTCGCCACTATCATGTTATCCACCGGGTTAGAATAATGGCCAGATGGTGTTGAAAAACATCGGGGCGGGGTTTGATCCCTACGGGGCGGGTCTGGTAATCGGGGCTGAGCCGCCGCCCCGCTCCCTGGGACTTCAGCCACCCGGGTTGTGCCTGGCGGGTTACTTGGCCCTGCACCAGGCGTGTTGAAAAGGTTCCGCGCCTCATACTGCAAAGGCAGGCGGGTTTGGTACCTCCTTCGAAAAACAGCATTAGAAGCGTTTTGATCCAAACTTAAGCGAAAAGCCTCCGCCCTGATACGTTGTGACTCAGCATCCATCTGGGCTCGTTCCTCTGCCATCCTGGCATTCTCTGCATTAAGCTCCTCCTGAGCCATGGCCACCTCATCACGTACCTTTGCAACCTCTGCGTTATGATGTGCTTGATTCGCCATAGTAACCTCTGTTGCTAACAGGGTTGTCAAAGTACCCAAAAGTTCAGACAAAACTTGAGCCGGCGGTCGAACTGAACCGCTAGCCCCAGCTATTGCAGCGGCAGTCGATCCAGAAGTCATAGCCGCCGTAGTTGATGAGTTGACAGTCGGCCCTGTGGTAGCCATAAAGATAGCAGCACGATACAGCTGCTCATAGGGATCCGGAATACTGTCGCCATCGGAATAGCCACCAAGCCCACCGTCTTGAAGCTGGTAGATCGACCCCATCTCTCCGGTCGAGGACTCATCACCTGAATAAATGAGAGTCTCTCCTCCAGACACATAATCTTCTGCGAGGTCCGTGCCATGCGCATATCCAATGAAGACACGCTTCCGGCCAGGTTGAACCTTGGTGGGTCGTGCACGCTGAGCTGGCTCGACGATGTCGGTGCAGATGTGCGGCTCAGGCTCTGATCCGCCAATCTTGCCGATGAAGACGTGAATCCCGTCGAAGGGGACCTGGTACCCGTACTCAATTGAGTCGGCCTCCGGACCCCAGCCAGCGTCGTCGATGTTGAGCTTGCCACGACGACTCTTAGTCATCCGGCCCATGGCATATCCCTCAATCCCTGGAAAAGAGCCCTTCAAGAACTCGAAACCACCATGCGTTGGCCCCACGGTGGGCGCCAACTGTCGTGGTTTTGTCACGGCAGATGCCCTTGTGAAAGGACTTAGGTGTGGATCCATCGCAACGTAGGTTAACTTGAAGGGGTTGAGCGGGACGAAAGACACAAGGTTTACCCAAGTTTGGCCCCTCACAACGAGGTAAAAGCCTACGTCCTGCTTCGAGTTGTATTGATTGAGTATCGATGACAAGGGAGCGGAAATCTCTTGACCTAGCTATCGATTTGTTGTTCCTTGAGTTAACCCGCCGCAGGGTCTCGCCTTTATATAAATAGGCCGAGGCCCCGGGCTTACAAGAGTCCAAGTCGGATCACACAACATGACCAACTCGGTTTCTAAGTCGTCCTGCCTTGCTAGGCAAGTCGCCATCATGGCGGCTCACACCTTCCGGGTCATGATTCTACCGCCAGGTCTTGGGCCTTCAGCAGGCCCTCCTTGTAAGTCGCCATCAGTCTTCATGTTTCATCTTCTTGTACCTACTTGGGCTTTCTCGTGTAGAGTCGCCAACGGTGTAACCCGGCCCCTCCTGGGCGGGTAACACCTCGGGGTTACATCCCCAACACAAACAGTTCACCTATGTGAACTGTATGGCGCATATCACACACATCTTGTTAAGTTGAACCGTTTTTGTTCTCTTCCCTAATCGAAAACAGTTCATCCGAGTGAACCGTATGCCGTATATCACACACACCTTGATCCGGCTGACCGTTTCTGTTGCATTCCCTAATAGCAAAGAGTTCATCGGAGCGAACTATATGCCGTATATCGCACACACATTGATATGGCTGCCCGTTTCTGTTCTTCTATCTAATCGCAAACAGTTCGTATGGATCAACTGTATGCCCCGCATCGCACACGTAACTAAAATCTGAACCGTGTTTGATGTCTTCACCATCGCAAATGTTTTGCATCTTTTTTGACGGTTTTTTAACATTCCCGTTTGCGATTAATGCATCGCACATAGTTTCGTCAAAGGGTCTCTGATCGTAGTGTCGCGTTAGCAGCATCCTGCAGTAGTGGGTGGGTGGAGATGGTGGTGGACGAGGGAGGGGATGGTTCCAATGCCTCAGCTACTAGAATTTTACTATAAGGTCGGTGGTGGAGGAGTGGGGGCGACAGTTTGAAATACTGGGACTACTAAAATTTGGTTAAAGGAATTGAAGCGGGGCGGGTGCAACCAAGATCGCACATGGTCCAAAAAGAATATGCGTGTATGATAATAAGGAATAGCGGCAGAACCGCCGATTTTTGCATCTCTCAAGGCGGGTAGTTTGTTTCTAGATTTCTAGCTAGCCGGTCTATCGCACACGGTTCGTCCTAATTTTCAGACGCAGACGTGGAATTCATCCTAAATATCATGTACCTCCACCCTTGCTCGCGCTTGCGCAGTCGTGGTGATTTTACAGCGCACTAGCATTGCACACGGTTAAGCCAATGCACCCGTGTCCGTTGCGCGTCATCCGAGTCTTCATATATAGCACCATTTGGCAGCAAAAAACCTGATATAGGGTCAGAAGACAACCACACCAACATGCGGCCCAAATATATATGAATGAAAAGGGTGGTGTGTGATGTTCAAATTCCCAATGCACAACTTTGACCGTGCGGGCCCACGGGTGGGCGCGTCGTCGAAGATCGGTGAGAGGGGCGAGAAGGCAACAACCACCTGGAAATGGCCAAATATATGTAGGAATAAAAGGTGTGATGTTTAAATACACAATGCACAACTTTGGTGGCACCTGCCTTGCAAACCGGAAAGCCCCCCTTGGATATATCTATAATGGCAGTCTAAGGTCGTAGCTAGGGTGCTTGCCCCACCCCCACTTCATGTCAGCGCGACGCATGCATGTACTATACTTTGGTCATACATGCATGTCGCCATGACCTACCATAAGACGGACCAGTGAATCTATCGCTTGGTCAAATGACCACTGTTGTTGTCGATAAAAAGGGATAGAATACACCGCTTGGGCCAATAGATTGGACCATCATCAGAAACCGCACGAGAGGAGCCACAAAACCAGCACCGCCTGCATGTGGCCCAAAATGATGTACGTTGGAAGGGGTGATGTGTTTTAAATGTCAAATAATGTAAAATTTTGATGTGGCGCCTACCTCTCGATACGGACAACCCCCATGAAAGCTAGGTAATTAAGGACGAAATACGTAGGGTACGGTGTCGGTCCAACCCACCAATTCGAGTGTGTGGGAGGGAATCCTGAGAACGCATGAGCTCAAACTTTGCTCGAACATGTCACCGTGACCCGCCCTAACACGAACTAGGAGGAATCCATTCATGGACAAACCCCCTCGTTATCGGTCAAAGGGATGATATATATAGACCCCAGGGAGCCCACAGATATGGGTGTCGTCTAAAACCGCACAAGGGAGACGAGGTCAATCAGAAGACCCCCTATACCCTGCATGTGGCCCAAAAATATGTATGGGTGGTGTGTGATGTGTACAAATCCCCAATGCACAACTTCGATGGGGCACCAACTACACTACAAACCGAACACCGTACCCCCAAGCCAGGTTCAAGACGTATGATGCCAGTTCCCCAACTTCGAGGCGGGGGGAGGGTATCCAACGCATGTGCTCAAACTTAATTTGGTCTAACATGGCACACAGAGCAAGAGGAAACCGTCATGGTCAAACCCTTCTTGTATGTTGGGTCAAAAGGTTAGATGAGGAACCCGTCATGGTAAAACCATTCTCGTACATTGGGTAAAAGGGATAGATTGTGTGAGCCCACATATCTCCATCATTCTCCAATTTTTTAAAACACGAAATAACAAAAAAAACATCATTCTACAAATTACCAAAACAAGGATCCCAAGGTTTATATAATCGACATGACAGGTCACTACAGACACATTTAGATGCTAAATGTCTGTAATGACCGTATCATGGCGCTTAAATGAAGCTTGAGATATGCAACTTCCCACCCGGTCACCCATCCTTAGACTCCTCTAGCCCATCACACTTAACTTCTGCATTCTATTCGACTCGACTAGCGGATGGGAAGCCGCCCCTTGTTGATAAGAGTTGCCTCCTTGCCTTTAAGGCGTTTCGCGCTGGTCACCGTGTGGGACCTACTCCTTACTACCACACATGTTTGTGCTTTTAGAAACCGTGTGCAATCTTTACATGGTCGGTGTGTCACCGCCTAGCCTTCTATGACCACTGACACTGGCAGCGGGAAACCGTTGGGAGAAGAGGCGGGAAACTGATGGGAGGATTGGCGGGAAACCGATTGGGGGAGTGGCGGGAAACGGTAGCGTGTTTGGATATATAATACCATTAATATGGAAAACTTAGTAAAGAAGGAAGCACGAGCTAGCACGACACATGCGCACAGTGCTTACCCACGGGTGCCAGATGGTTGACCAGAACTGCTTTAAATATTCACGGTTCGTTTGGCCTTTTTTATACACTATAATTGAGTTTTCTAAGCATTAATTTAATGTGCATAATTCAAATTTGAACTAAAAATACATGCTCTGGTGCACCAAAATGGCTAGAAAAATCATACATGTGTCCTTGGTTGCATGGTTAGGTCCCATGCAAAGAATGGGAATGAATTACAACCGTCTTGGCGTCCTGGCTCAGCCTCAAACATTGAGAATCTCGGTTTTTAAATTCCCGTAAATCCAAAACTCACCCCAAAATCGTGAAACTTGGCATGGTGTCACGACATGGCACAGATATGTCATGGTAAAAAAAATGTCCAATTTGGGGCAAGTTTTATTACAAGCCTCTTACAAACTGGAGCTTCTCTCAAGAAGCCTCGTGGTTCCGATAGGGAAACGTGTCCCCCTTGTGGGTGAAACGATAATCGCTGCCTCTTCTCACCTTGTATTTTTTACTACAAGCAACATGGAACAACAGGAGATTCGTGCAGAAATTTGAAATTACTCAGGCTTCATTTGGCCTTTTTTATACATTAATTGAGTTTTCTAGGCATTTAATGTCTATAATTCAAATCTGAACTACAAATACATGCTCCAGTGCACCAAAGTGGCTAGAAAAATCATACATGTGTCCTTGGGTGCATGTTTAGGTCGCATGCAAGGAATGAGAATGAATTACAACCATCTCTGCGTCCTGGCTCGGCCTCAAACATTGGGAATCTCGATTTTTAAATCCCGTAAATCCAAAACTCACCAGAAAATCATGAAACTTGGCATGGTGTTACGACATGGCACATATATGTCATGGTAAAAAATTGTCCAATTTGGGGAAAGCTTTATTACAAGCCTCTTACAAACCAAAGCTTCTCGCAAGAACCCTCGTGGTTCCGATACGGAACGTGTGCCCTTTGTGGGCGAAACGATGATCGCTGCCTCTTCTCGCCTTGTATTTTTTCTATAGGCACCATGGAACAACAGGAGATTCGTGCTGAAATTTGAAATTACTCAGGGTTCTTTTGGCATTTTTATAAATTAATTGAGTTTTCTAGGCATTTAATGTCCATAATTCAATTCTGAACTATAAATACATGCTCCAGTGCATCAAAATGGCTAGAAAAATCATACATGTGTCCTTGGGTGCATGTTTAGGTCCCATGCAAGGAATGGGAATGAATTACAACCGTCTCGGCGTCCTGGCTCGGCCTCAGACATTGGGAATCTTGGTTTTTAAATCCCTGTAAATCCAAAACTCACCAGAAAATCATGAAACTTGGCATGGTGTCACAACATGGCACATATATGTCATTGTAAAAAAATATCCAATCTGGGGCAAGCTTTATTACAAGCCTCTTACAATCTGGAGCTTCTCGCAAGAACCCTCGTGGTTCCGATAGGGAATGTGTCCCCCTTGTGGGTGAAACAATAATCGCTGCCTCTTCTCGCCTTGTATTTTTTTCCTACATGCAACATGGAACAACAGGAGATTCGTGCTAAAATTTGAAATTACTCAGGGTTCGTTTGGCCTTTTTTATACATTAATTGAGGTTTCTAGGCATTTAATGTCTATAATTCAAATTTGAACTACAAATACATGCTCCAGTAAACCAAAATGGCTAGAAAAATCATGCATGTGTCCTTTGGTGCATGTTTAGGTCCCATGCAAGGAATGAGAATGAATTACAACCGTCCCGGCGTCCTGGCTCGGCCTCAAACATGGGGAATCTCAGTTTTAAAATACCCGTAAATCCAAAACTCACCAGAAAATCATGAAACTTGGCATGGTGTCACGACATGGCACATATATGTCATGGTAAAAAAAATATCCAATTTGGAGCAAGCTTTATCACAAGCCTCTTACAAATTGGAGCTTCTCGCAAGAACCCTCTTGTGGGCGAAACGATAATCGCTGCCTCTTCTCACCTTGTATTCTTTTCTACAAGCAACATAGAATAATAGGAGATTCATGCTGAAATTTGAAATTATTCAGGGTTCCTTTGGCCTTTTTATATATTAATTTAGTTTTCTAGGCATTTAATGTCCATAATTCAAATTTGAACTACAAGCACATGCTCCAGTGCACCAAAATGGGTTGATAAATCATACATGTGTCCTTAGGTGTATGTTTAGGTCCCATTCAAGGAATGAGAATGAATTACAAACGTCTCAGTGTCCTGGCTCGGCCTGAAACATTGAGAATCTTGGTTTTTAAATCACCATAAATCCAAAACTCACCCAAAAATCATGAAACTTGGCATGGTTTTATGACATGGCACATATGTGCCATGGTAAAAAATTTGTCAAATTTGAGACAAGGCGCACACATTAATAGCTAATGTAGTCCTTTTGGAACAAATAGCTGACACGTTGCTATCGCAAACGGTTGTATTATTTGAACCGTGCGTGTTCCTGGAACCATTTAAGTGTGGCCATGCGTCCCTCTTTTTATTGGAGAGTACTACCTTGGTTCTGGTTCATTTGTCCTCTTTGTATTTTTGTGCCAAAATTTAACCATAGTCAATGGCGTGCGTGCAGCTGTTTGATTAGTCAGGAGGAGCGCGAGAAGTCCACCGTCCAGGCTCGATGGGATGCGTGCGAGTGGTCCACCGTGCAGGCTCAATGGGACGCGTGCGACCTATCAACCACATAGGCTCGACGGGACACGTGCGACCTATCCGCCGCGCAGGCTCGACGGGACACGTGCAAGCAGTCCGCCACGCGTGATCACCGGGAAGCGAGCTCTTTGACCTCCATCCACTAGTCGCCTGCCTCGCTCACAACTTCTTAATTAATGGCGGCCGAGCTGTTGTTTAACATGCGGTTAAAGCACCTGAACGGAGGGTGTTTGCTTGTGATCCCATGGCCCCGCTCAACGTTAGCATTTGCTTTGTTTGTGCCTCACTGAGAACGTGATTTTAGCTTGTTTTCAACTTGTATTCAGTATAAATTTAAAGTGCCACATGCAGCAACGGATAATACGATGACAAATTACAATGACATTGGATAACACGATGACAAATTTACAATGGCGCGGATAATAATTATCTTACATATTCTGGATAATTTAAAATGCCACATGCGGCAACGCCCGTAAGACATAGGGGCAAGAGAAGAAGGAAACGCTGACAACGATCTGGGTCGCTATTGTCTCTAGTCCTCGATGGATCACGAGGCGAGGAGTTCCTCCAGCTCCTTCTGGAAATCCTCACGACTTTGCTTGACAGCAGCCACATATTCATCCACCTGCAGCTCGTGCTTGATGCGAAGCTTGCTCAAGTCACCCATAAGTTCCTCGACGACTGCTTTTAGCATCATTCCCGAGGCACTGCTCTGCTCATGCAGCTTCTTCAAGCCGACGGCCTCCTCCTCCTTCTTGGCGAGCTCCTTGAGGAGATTTGCATTGTCACCCATGAGTTGCACGATGAGGCCGGTCGCCTTCTCAACCGAGGCATCGCTAATATCGAGTAGCTTCACCAAGCCGTCGACCAGCTCCTGCTACTTAATTAGGCCAACGAGACTGTTGTCGTCGCTAGCCAAGGACTTCAGCACCGGCAGCTTGTCGCGATCGCCGAAGTGGCGAGTGCGCTTGTGAGAGCCCTTGCCTGCCGGTGAGAGCTTGTTCGAGGGCTCTGCGGCGCGCCAGGACATCTCTGTTGCGGCTGCCGCATAGCAGCGGGACCCCTCTAGTGCTTCTGCATCCTTGGTCTTTGCTCCCTGGTTATATGTCGACCCGAAACTCCTCCTACCGGTCATGGCAGAACGACTTGACAGGAAAGACCTGTTTTGTGGGTGATGAGGAGAGGAATTGTGAAGTAATTTTTGAGTGGGTAGTTTTTATAGCCCAATGCTAAGTGGGAACACATTTAGGTTTGATCGGTGTGAACAGATTTGCAATTACTTATTGCGTGGTAACCTGGAATGTGACGAGAAACAAGCTCAAAATTTATTGATGGTTCTGGGCTCGAAGCCCGAAACGGTTCCCGGATGGCGTATGTGGGCCCGCGTTCTTGGATGTGTACATGTCTGCCCACTATCACACACGGTCTAGATATCACCATCGTGTCCGATGGATGGGCCGTCGCGCCTCCAACGGGGTGCCAGAAGGTTGACCAGAATTGCAATATGCAGGTGCGGTTGCTTGCCATTGAGGCGGCCGCGGTGCGCTCTGCTTGTGCCCCCCCCCCTCCGTGCTTTGCTTGTTGTTGAGGCAGCCGCGACGCACTCTGCTTGCATCCGTCCGCGTGCTTTGCTCGCCATTGAGGCAGTCGTGGTGCGCTCCGCTCTGGCGTCCCTGCGCATGTTCTGCTCGCCATTGAGGCAAATTACGGTTAATAATTGTCTTACATATTCAGGATAATTTAAAATGCCACATGCGGCAATGCCCAAAACACACACGACCTACATATGCTTAGTGACTTAAAATGTCGATATGCAACATTTGCATACAATTATTATAAAATATAGGCTAAAAGGCTGAGCTGGCGGCCTTCCGACGACGGTCTTCTCGGACTCCATGATCAGCATACCACCCTTCGACCGTTCATTCGGAGTGTCCGAACCCGCGGCCAAGGTACCCGTCTCCACCTGCGAAGCTGCTGGCGCTGGGAGGCTCTTGGGGCTACTGGGGCTCTTCCAGTAGAGCTTGACAATGTGTAATCGCGTGCATGACACACCCGCAGAACTGCTCCATCTCCATGTTTCCGCACTGGTAGCAAATTCCGTCCATCACCAGCATCCTCAGGATATCACGTTGGCGATGTTCTACTTCGTCGGGGACGTCAACTCCGCCAAGGACGCACTCGAGCCTGGCCACCACGTCGTCGGGATCGAGGTTGACACGGCCGCCAGCGGTAATGATAAGGCCGCAGACAGGTTGTTTCATAACTGAATCACAGAGGACCTCTACGCATTCCTGGCAGGGCATGAGGCTCTTGGTGAGCACCAGTGATGGTGGCTCTTCGGGTGGGTCATCGATGATGCCGCCTAGCAGCTCTGAATCTTTTGCATGGTGGATGGCAAACTGCTCATCGCACTTCCTCTGCAATATGTCCATTGAGTGCCCAAGGAATGGCACGGCGATATCGTTGCCGATGGGCCATGGCGCCTACACCGGCCGATGAAGCTCTTGCTCTCCGACCTACTCTGGCTCGTTCTCATCGCCGAAGATGTAACGCAGGAAGGGATCGATGTTGAAGCTTTGGTTGACTGACATTCTTGGAATAATTAATGGTAGATGGGTGTGGACTAGATCTGTGCATAGTGTCACTACGGTGCATTGTCGTCTGGGTCATATGGAGCAAGCCACTAGCTGGTGGCGGGAAACCGATGAGGGAACTACACTGGGCGTCTCTGTTGGTATAGGTACTACCTCCATCGTGGTTTATTGGTCCCCTTCATATTTTGTACCATATTTTGACCTTATATTTAACTAAGAAAGTATTAATGCATGTCATCGAAAATAATATTGTTGGACGGCTATTCCCTGCTATGTTCAACTGCTATCTCTATCTTTATATCTCTATCTCTATACCTATCTTCTAGAAAGAAGTCTACATAACCCCCTGAAGTTTCAGGAATCGGCTACTTAACCCCCTAAATTACAAAACCGGGTATTTAACCCCCTCACGTTTCCAAAACCAGACAAATCACCCCCTCAGTCTATTTTACGTGGTTTCTGGAGGTGGTATTGCTTACGTGGCATCTAATAGTCAAAGAAAAATCTCGTCTTCCTACCTGCGGTGGCCCGCCATGTACCTGCCATTGATACAGCCACTACATGTCATCGCTGGAGCTCTCTGCCGGTGGCGCTCGCAGCTTGGCGGCGGCCATGCTCAGGCCGGTGCTGGGCCTGAACCCGCTCATCAGGAGTTCATCAGCTCCCGAGTCTCGACACCCGTGTTGGTGATGGAGCGGCTTACGATGGCAAAGATGGCAATACGGGCCATGGACGAGTTCATAACGCTAGCACAGGCCGGCGAGCACTTCTGGGTTAAGGCAGTGAGCGGCCAGGAAGTGCTCAATGTGGATACTTACGACTACATCTTTGCCAAAACTGGCAGCAGCTGGTTTCGCGACCCGGAGATGCACGTCGAGGACTCCCCTGACTCGTGCCTCTGTCTCATGCTCACGAGCGCCATGACCCATAGGGATTTCTCAAATTGCTCACTCGTAATTTATATGTGCATCCGTGGATTGAGGGAATTTGTGTGTTCTTGTACTGGCCATTGTTGTGTCCAGAGGTCAAGTGGCAGAGTTGTTCCCTAGCATCGAGGGGTTGCTTCTTTTGGTCGTTTATAGCTGGGCACAAATGGGCGAGAGTTCCATTCTTGCACCAGGGTGCGACGCACGCCCCTCCGCACTGGATGTTGCTGGGCACACGTGGCCATGACGAAGGGGTAGTCCATGGCAGGGGGTGCGTAGCTTGCATGGAGAGTACGTCTTCCAAGTCCTCCCGCATGATGTACCCATCGTCGCTCCTGTGGAACAACTTTGTCATAGTTGGAGATGCTTACGCTTGAAGTCGAACAGCTAGACGGCAACGGTGACGAAAGAGTGTTCTGGTGTGAAGTCATCACATGCTAGACGACGAACTGGACGACGTGTCACGCTTCTGTCCGAGCTTGGCAAGCTCCGCGAGGCGATTGTGTTCGGTCTACATCGCAACGACTATAGAGAAGCTGCACACCTTTGTCGTAGTTCCATCATGTCCCCCTGTTATGCACCACCGCCTTGAACCATTCAGAGAAAGAAGCATTAGTTGTAGGAGCGGTGAGATTTTAGACTCTAAATGCGGCCCTATGTTCACCTAAGCATCCCCTTCCGTTGACTTATGCCATGTTGGCAAAACCAGCTGTTGAAACCGCTTATAGCAGGGAGAGGGGTTGATTTGTCTGGTTTTAGAAACATGAGAGGATTAAATACCTGGTTTTGTAGTTCAGGGGGTTAAGTAGCCCATTCCTGAAACTCTATGGGGTTATGTAGACTTCTTTCCTATCTTCTACTACCTAAAATAAAAGAAACGTAAGGTCCCTCTTCCCTCTTACGTCTTATCTTTGGTCGATCCCACCTCCCACCCGATCGCGTCCTCCCACGTTGGTTTTCCACTGGAAAAAAAACGTCAAACTGAATCCACAGCTCTCTCTCTCTCCCTCCCTCTTGCTCCCGAACCCACGGTCTCCATCAATCGCCGCCGATCCTGTGTCGCCACCGAATCCGGCGTCGCCCTCCCCCTCCTTCTTCCGATCTCGGGGTAGATCGGCCTCCTTCCTATCTGGGTAGGGTTCCCAACCGCGGCCTCGCCCCTACGCTATTTCTATCGCCTCGCTGTGGCGGCCCCCGCCAAACACCACCACCAGCAGCTCCCGGCATGGGGCGCAGTCGTCCAGCCCCAACCTGCGATCCTTCCTAGATCGACGACGGAGACCCCGATCTGAAGGGATCCACAACCGCGACAAGGAAAGGGGCACCCAAGTCGTCTACCGGTGCCTGCTCTCTCCCCCGACGTGACACACGGGATCTGCCGAGCACCACCGAGGCTGGCCAGATCGAGATCGCAGCTCTCCTTGCAGTCATCCCCTGATTGAACCACGGCTGCCTACAGCACGAGCAGCAACTTTGTGACTTCGAGACAGAGGCCAGGCCATGGCTGTCGGGGTCCAAGTCAGTGTGCGCTGCGAGCCCTTTAAGCAGCGCGCGTGTGAGCACTGCATCTGGCCACGCCACCTCCCTCAAACCTAACCCCATCACTCCGACCACGACCTCCGCCAGCAGCCCCATCACATCTCCCTTTTTCTCCGCGGGCTAGCAAAAATCTTAAATCTTCTGCCGGAGCTCTCCTAGCGCCGTCCACTTTCTTCCGTGGCCAGCGGACATGATTTTCCTTTTTTTTTTCTGTGCCTTTTTATTTTAGTTGTTGTTGCCCCGTTGAATTCTGCAGAGGAAGCACAAAGAGGCTTTTAGAACAGTCCAGGAGTTCATGGCAACCAGCTGCTGTTGCATGCAAGAAATACTACCCTATTTGCAGAACCAATGGATGTCGAATAGTGCAACTGAATTAGTGCAGATCTTCAGAATTTTACAAATGAAATTTGTATGTACTATCACCTTCAATAATACATAATGATACTGAATTGCTGATTAAACCAACCACAACTATATTATGATAATGATATTGAATTGTTGTAATTTGGTTGTATGCTCAAAATTGTAAGCATTCTGCTTTATTTAGGGCTTGTACGGATGTACCAGCAAAGCTATTTCAGATATGTCACAGCAGAATTATTAGCCTTTTCACGCCCCTGCAAACGGTCCTTTGCATTATGTTTTCTGTACTCTCTATTATCTCTCTTTGCTCCGACATGTGTTTTTTGCTTGTGTCTGTGTACAAATTTTACAAGGAAATTTAGCCCTGGGGTCTTTGATATATGTACATCAAAGGAAGGAAAATGTTTTAGCCTGCTGCTGGCATTGAAGGAGCAGCTGCAGGCATAAACCATCTAGAGTTGGGTTTGTCGATTAAAAACACACATGTAGTTCTCCTATGATACTTTCACCTATTCTCTAATTTATTTGTAGTATGAAATTCTTCACCAATTTTTCTTTAGGAGAAAATGATTGCTTGAGAATTTAGGAGATGAGCGCTGGAATTATTATGATATTGAGAAAGGATATATTTCCTTAATTAAGAGCTTTCAGTTCATGAAGTGATCAACCTCTTTTCTATTTGTTGCCACTCTTTTAGACTTACATCGGGCATTGGGATACAATAAAGGTGTTTTCGTCGGGTTTTTTAAGAAAAATTATAATTTGTATGTTCTTATGCAGAAATCAGTCTTTTATATCGCTTGCAAGTTTTTCTCAAGCTACTAAGGAGGCCTAAATTTTGACTTGTATAAATTTTCTCTCAAAATAAGCTTCTCCAATGTACTAATTTTTTTCTTGCTATTCATTGTGATTTTCAAGAAGGGACTCAACGGAGCGAAGGGAAGAAAGAGAAAGGAGCCATAAGGGAGAAGTCGAGAACACGGCATAATCTTTAGATTAACTTATATTTGAAAATCAGTTCACCTTTTACCTGCAAAAAAAAAAGTTTACCTTTGATGATTGCCATGGATAAAACAAGTATGTTTTGTAGTTGACATAGCACACCTTAGTCGAGCGGACCCACCAACATTGGATTTGATAGGTCATTTAGTATGAGTAGGAAACACTTTGCTACAAGATTCTTCAGCATTGAGCACGATTCATTACATTCGATGGCCTGCAGACTTTATATATGCTGGCTAATCATGCATGCACCTCTGCAACTAAAGAATTACAAGATGGTGTGCTTGTTCTATGTCCTGCAGTATTTTGTGTGCAAGATTCATGGTGTAGTAAAGATGTCTGAAGTTTAGTAGCAGTCCCAGTAGACCATTTTCTACAACAATATTTCTTTTGTAATCCATATAAGTAATGCTCATGTAAAAAAAGTAGGTGTATGAGCAGTTGTAACTTGCATCCTATAGTTCAACACCTTAGGGTCGCCACAATATTCCATTCAAGTTATTTTCAGAGTGATTTTCTTGCAGCGATCATAAATTTACATCTGTTTACATCATTGCTCATGTGTAGGTTGTATTTTGTGTTCTTTTGTGGGGGTGCCTGATGCGCTTTTGACGGTGGCATGTTTGGGTTGTGGAGACAGATAGCGAATGGAGGAAGATGGACTTTTGAGAGACAAAAAAGTCTACAATGTTTTTCTGAAAAATCGAAGCATGATTTATGCGTGCGGATTTTGAAGGTACACGCTTGCACAATTAGGCCTTGTTTGGTAGAAGGGGTTTCCCAGCCCCAAGGGGGTAGGGGATTTCAGGGGATTGGGTGAATCCCTTTCCTCCACCCAATCCTCTCAAATCCCCACTAATTCTCAATTCCCTCCCATCCCTAAATCCCCTTGCTACAAAATGTTGTTTGGTAGGCGGGGGTTGCTATATGGAGCTGAGATGATGCAAATAGCGGCAGTACATTTAAAAATTCAATCTTTAAGCAGCTCATAGAAGGAAAAACATGCTACAAAACTGTAAATCTCATACACAAGTCCCTGCATTTGGCAGAAACTAATCAAAATATTGCGGGGATGATCATCATCAGGTCAAATGAACAAGTGACACCCTCAAATAGCAATCAGTTGGGTTAAGAAAGACACAACAATCTAGTAATATTGACAACCAAGGTGCCATGTAACATTCATCTACTTCATCGGAATATGTATGTTTAACTGGCATACGAAGCTATTGTTGGTGTCTGTTTCATTTGGGTCATCAATTTCTCTTGCTGGCCAGTGCTTCATTATGACTCCCTGAGTTTGGGCTTCTTCTCCATCCTCGTCAAAAGAATAAAATGTTTTCTTGCTGTGGCATTAGATATTACAATTGTAAAACATCAAAAAGAAACATTGGCTGAATAGTAGTTTTCCTTACCAGCAGTTTGTATTACTAACAACTTCCGATAAATGAACATGTAAGCGATATTATTGCTACTAAAAACTTCAGATAAATAGGCGGAAAAACATGTTTCCGTGTATGTACATAGACTGACAACCAATAATTGCTCACAATGGCAACACAGCAGATAGGAGAGGCTTAAATATGATGAATGCATTATATGATACTGTCAAGTGTAAACGGATCGAGTAAATGATTAACAAAAAACCAATGCGAGGATCAAATTCTCTATATAGTAATAGCTTTTAATTTAGACCAAGAGAGGAGAGGAGATGGAAGATCTATTATATACAGGTTCTGCAGCTTGCATTATTCTAGCTTTCCTGTACCTACAATGTAGCTGAAAGAATGGATGAGCCAAACTGCCAAAGTACAAAAGCCTCTAGCGTTACAAAAAGAAAATCTCACAGGATTGTGAGGCTGTTGGTCTTTCCTATTCAAGCAAGCTAAATGAATTAAGAAAAGAGTGACATTCGAAAATAGAAGAACAGACACCAATGTGTACATGTGAAATGCAATTATGATTACGAATCAACGAATATTTCTCTAGCAAAACAAAATGCACAGATAAAAGAATACTTTTTCTCCAAAACAAAATGCTCAGATATTCTTTGCATGTGAACAGAGATTACACACTAACCATCATCCACAATCGATAGTTCAGATAATTAATCTCTCCATGTCACCTACAGACAGTTATATAAACAAATCATACAGTAATCTGTCTATAATGTAAAATATTATACATGAGTATGCTTCCCCTCAGTCTCCAACAGAAATGATAAGTAGCAAACAACATTGTACATTACAGACATGCAGTGCAATTCGGATTGATTATCCATACAGTAAAGATCTAGGTAAAAATCTGTCTTGACTAGGTCGGCTAGGTATTGACACTTCCGTGTCCACATACTACCTAACCTATCTATCATCGCACACAATTAGTTTGCTTGCTATAGAATTCTAATTTAAAAAATTGATAAACACCAAAAAACTGAGTTCATGGTTGCTACTACAGAACTCATAACAAGTCTGTCAAATTTCATACCAATAGTTTCTTTACATGTTAAATATGCAGCGATCATCCAAGATTATCTGAAACTCAGATCATCTTTGAAAAAAAAAGCCATGCTGACATACAGAGAAGTTTAAGTGTGCTGTAGGATAGTGGAGCTTTGGAGTCCGATTATTTTCGACTAAACCTTGGACAACCTATGTTCTAGTACTCCAGTTCGCTCAACGAATTACCACATACAAATATACACAGATGCAACAATGTCTTCATCATTCACAGCAATAGCATGTACACTGTACACAACCCCAAAAAATAACCTGGTTTCAATTTGCCAACAAACCATTAGTGCAAAAAGCAACTGGTTCTTTAAGATAGCAGGCACATCACAGTGCAGAACGTATCGATTCCCGATTAGTATGATGATGCAGCCATGCACTGAACAAACATAGAATCATATGCTCTTGCCAACAAGTGCACATCAAACATTGAAATGAGTCAATCCAGAGCAGACTATGGCAATCAAACTTTATTAGTTAAAAAGGAATTCAAGATACAATATATTTAAAGCTCCAGAACCACAATTATTATGTAGGGCAAAACATCATTTACCATATCCATCCATGGAGGAGGAGCACTCCATGGCCGAGATCCTAAACTAGACGCGTGGATCGAGGCGTGAGGGGGCGACCCAGAGGGGAACGGGAGAGGGTGGCGCAGATGTACGTACTGGCGGCGGCGACGACGCGTCGAGGAGGCTGCCGCCGGCGGAGGCACGTCGAGGATTCTGCAGGCGGCGGCGCGAGGAGGACGCCGCGGCCGGCGGCGGCACGTCGAGAGGCGGCGGCGCGAGCAGAAGGTTGCGGTCTTCGGCGAGGCTCCAGTTCCGCGAGGGCCTCCTCGTGCTTTCTGACCCGCGTGGATCGGGGCGAATGGAAGGGGGATCAGGTGGATTGGGCCAGCGAAACCTCGCGTACCAAATGGACCGAAGAGGATTGCAGCGGGTTCTGGGCCACGCGTGGAAAATCCACTCAAAACCCCTCCAACCCTCTTGTGCCAAACGAGGCCTTAGTGTGTAACAACCAAAATATTTTTACACCCGTAGCAACGCACGGACAATTACCTAGTACCTATACTAATTACAGACTCGCAATAAATTACCACCTTAATTAGAAATTAAGAACCATTTATCTTATGTGGGACCGAATTATTACGGTGTAGACCCTCCTCATCAGAAATTCCATAGAAAATGACAACCGTCGCTCTGCCTCTTTCCCAATCTCATGACTCTCTCCTTGTAGGTCAAACTAGGTTACGCATCTTTTTACCCCGTAGCCTCTCTGTCTCCTGGCTGCCACCGCCGCATCATCCGATTCCGGCCGTCGCCTCGACCTTCTGCCTCCCCAAACGCCTCCTCGGCGAACCATAGCTGCAGCTCCATTATCTGGTGTGGAGATCCAGAGGTAGTTGGGATCGTCTTCGTGGCTCCTCCGACCTGCAGCGCGCCCCTCCATGTGGTCTCCCTGTCTCCTCGTGCTCCCATTGGGCTTGGTTACTACGGGTCCGTGCTATGGCCGCCCTGCCACCACTACGGTTGTGACCGAACCACATCGACGGTACTGGAATGTACTCCGCCCCTCTAACTCTCTTCTTTCTGCTTTGTGTTGGAGTGATTCTTCTTGGGCTTAAATTTTCTAGGTACTCAAGCGATGGTTCTGGTGGGAGGAATAGCATATGTTTACTGAGGCATTCTAGCGTTAGTGGTAAAATATGATGCAAAATTTACCTGCTTAGTATCTACTCTATTACAAAATTCTTTCCATTATATTAGTACATCCTCCACGTGTGCTACAATTTGGTCTGGTCCTGCTGCTGGCCATGTGTCGTGCGGCCTAGATGTGCTCATCAGTGAAGCTGTGAATGCGAACAAATCTTCAATTTACTCTAGGATCAATTGAACACACACTGTGTTGATGCAGGATCATGCAACCTTAATTCGATGTCGTTTCATCTATTTTGTGAATTTCTGCTCTTAAGCGTGATTTATTGTATATGGATCACATACCCCTTAAGCATCTTTTTTTCCTTGAGTTTTTCATTCTGTAGGCTATATATGCAGATAAGGTAATTTTCTTATGTCCGAAGATGAACCATGTGTAGATTGTATAAAAACAAGCATGATTTGTTCTCCACTATTTTGAAATTTCCTGGTAGCCCTGTCCACGTACGTTGATTCCATGGTATTGCACAAATTTTCTGCAAGCTCGGTAGTCGAATCGGATAACACCAAGTCAATCCTGTGTTTAGACATAATTAAGTGGGTGCATGTTCTGTAAAGGTGCAATTGGTGTCCAATTCTTCTGATCTCAGAAGAAAGGTTTTATAAAATTAGTAGTTCTGGTCAGGCAATCATCAACATCAGATGAAAATTAGGACAAACAGTAAATGTACAAGGCAAAAAATGATCATAGGAGGGAGGATTTTGAACCAAATATACTGTTATTGTATATAGAATAGCATCACCCCTTAATTTCACTTAAATAGAGGGATGAATACCATTAGTATTTATTTCTAGGGCTACCTCATAATTGCACCAGGATGCTACGTTTTATGAGCTCAAACACTATTATGGACACCTGAATCCCTCAGTGGACACCTTATCTTAGCTTTCCTTTTTGCCGATATTCTGATTTATTCTCCGCACCATAGTTTCGCGTGTCCAGGTTGCTTGGCATATAATTCGACGTCTGTTATATTCAATTTTGAGAAGAAAAAAAAAATCTTTTGGTGGATAGGTGAATTGGAGTGTGCTAATTTCATTCGGCAATTAGTGAAAACTAAATTTAGACATGGTGCAAGTGGGGACAATGTTTTTGTTGTCCAAAGGAATGTTTGATCATTGGTACAATCATGATAGAAAACTTACTACCATATGTTGTAATTTCAGTCTCCAGCCTTCTTCCAGAGATCTGCTAAATATTATAATGAACTGTTGGTCTTTATGTGTTATATACACAGAGTAAAGGCGGTAGCAAAACTGTTGAGTTGAGCTAAAAGTTTGTTGCCATTAATACTTCCAAAAAAATACAAAATTCTAAGATAATTGAACTATTGAAATGGTCATCACGGATATTCAGAAGGAAAAACGGTATTTTCCTGCATTCTGGCTGAAAGGTATTCTTGCTAGCATACCATGATACAAGTTGAACACATTATTTCTTTATACACTTTCTTTGTTAGCTTGATGTGGAATACACTGAGAAATTCGCAAGTTTATTTCATACTACCATGCTATCAGAACAAACCCTCTAAATTCTAAACTATCCACTTATTTTCGTGTATTCTGTCTGTTATGACCGGCGTCACTTATAGCCGGAGGAGGCCCAATGGGCACGTTTAGTTAGGGGCTTAGCCCAAGTTATCTTATTTTTATTAGCATCGAGATTATATAAACAGCTGTAAGACCCTCTTTTGGAAATTAAGCAATAAGACATATTCTATTGCCCGGCTCCCTGAGGAGCCGGAACCCTAAACCCTAGCCGCACCTCTCATCGCCGCCGCCTCCTCTTCCGCGCGACATGGCGCCCCGTAGCCGGCAGCCGCGCTCGCGCCCTCGTCAACCTCCCTCCTTCCCGTACAACCTCCGCCCTAGACCCGGTAGGGCCCTAGCTCCTACCAATTTGGCTCCGGCACCAGGTTCTGCTGCTGGCACACTCGGCCGGCCACGAGGGTGTGTAGAAGACCCTCCACCGTCTTCGCGCCGACTTCTACATCCCCGGTGATCGGGCCCTGATCCGGGACTGGGTGCGGTCTTGTGTTACATGCCAGCGTAACAAGACGGAGACACTGCGGCCGGCTGGGCTGCTACAGCCTTTGGAGGTGCCCTCTCAGATCTAGGCCGATATCTCCATGGACTTCATCGAGGGCCTCCCCAAGGTGGGCGGCAAGTCCGTCATCCTCACGGTGGTCGACCGCTTCTCCAAGTACGCACACTTCATCGCGCTTGGCCATCCCTACACCGCCGCCTCCGTGGCTCGTGCCTTCTTCGACGGCATAGTCCGCCTACACGGGTTCCCCTCTTCGTTCGTCAGCGACCGGGACCCGGTGTTCACGGGGCATGTCTGGCGCGATCTCTTCCAGATGGCGGGCGTGAAGCTCCGCCTGAGCACGGCCTTCCATCCTCAGACGGACGGCCAATCCGAGGTGGTCAACAAGGTGATTGCCATGTATTTGCGTTGTGTTACAGGTGATCGTCCTCGTGCTTGGGTGGACTGGCTCACGTGGGCGGAGTACTGCTACAACACCTCTTATCACTCCGCCCTGCGCGCCACGCCGTTCAAGGTCGTTTATGGCCGACCGCCCCCGCCCATCCTGCCGGTTGACCCGGAGACAGCTAGGACGGAGGCGGCGGGCGACCTTCTTCGCAGCCGGGACGAGATGCTTGCGGAGATGCGGCAACGCCTCATTCAGGCCCAACAGCTGGCCAAGCACTACTACGACGGCCACCACCGCGAGGCGGAGTTCGCGGTGGGCGACTGGGTGTGGCTACGCCTTCTTCACCGCTCTACGCAGTCCCTTGACCCGCGCGCGAAGCGCAAGCTGGTCCCTCGCTACGTCGGGCCATTTTCCGTGCTGGAGCGCATCGGAAAGGTGGCCTACCGCCTTCAGCTTCCGGCCGGTGCTCGCATCCACGACGTCTTCCATGTGGGGCTACTGAAGCCTTTCCATGGGGAGCCACCGGCGGCCACACCGGCGCTTCCTCTGACCTCCGACGGGCGCCTCCTCCCCGGGCCAGCGAAGGTGTTGCAGGCCCAGCTGCGTCGCGGGGTGTGGTACGTGTTGATCCAGTGGGAAGGCCTTCTGGAGGACGACGCTACGTGGGAGCGGCGCGACGAGTTCCGCCAACACTATCCAGACTTCCAGCTCGAGGACGAGCTGTTTGCGCAGGCGGGGAGAGATGTTATGACCGGCGTCACTTATAGCCGGAGGAGGCCCAATGGGCACGTTTAGTTAGGGGCTTAGCCCAAGTTATCTTATTTTTATTAGCATCGAGATTATATAAACAGCTGTAAGACCCTCTTTTGGAAATTAAGCAATAAGACATATTCTATTGCCCGGCTCCCTGAGGAGCCGGAACCCTAAACCCTAGCCGCACCTCTCATCGCCGCCGCCTCCTCTTCCGCGCGACACGGCGCCCCGTAGCCGGCAGCCGCGCTCGCGCCCTCGTCAACCTCCCTCCTTCCCGTACAACCTCCGCCCTAGACCCGGTAGGGCCCTAGCTCCTACCAATTTGGCTCCGGCACCAGGTTCTGCTGCTGGCACACTCGGCCGGCCACGAGCGTGTGCAGAAGACCCTCCACCGTCTTCGCGCCGACTTCTACATCCCCGTTGATCGGGCCCTGATCCGGGACTAGGTGCGGTCTTGTGTTACATGCCAGCGTAACAAGACAGAGACACTGCGGCCGGCTGGGCTGCTACAGCCTTTGGAGGTGCCCTCTTAGATCTAGGCCGATATCTCCATGGACTTCATCGAGGGCCTCCCCAAGGTGGGCGGCAAGTCCGTCATCCTCACGGTGGTCGACCGCTTCTCCAAGTACGCACACTTCATCGCGCTTGGCCATCCCTACACCGCCGCCTCCGTGGCTCGTGCCTTCTTCGACGGCATAGTTCGCCTACACGGGTTCCCCTCTTCGTTCGTCAGCGACCGGGACCCGGTGTTCACGGGGCATGTCTGGCGCGATCTCTTCCAGATGGCGGGCGTGAAGCTCCGCCTGAGCACGGCCTTCCATCCTCAGACGGACGGCCAATCCGAGGTGGTCAACAAGGTGATTGCCATGTATTTGCGTTGTGTTACAGGTGATCGTCCTCGTGCTTGGGTGGACTGGCTCACATGGGCGGAGTACTGCTACAACACCTCTTATCACTCCGCCCTGCGCGCCACGCCGTTCAAGGTCGTTTATGGCCGACCGCCCCCGCCCATCCTGCCGGTTGACCCGGAGACAGCTAGGACGGAGGCGGCGGGCGACCTTCTTCGCAGCCGGGACGAGATGCTTGCGGAGATGCGGCAACGCCTCATTCAGGCCCAACAGCTGGCCAAGCACTACTACGACGGCCACCACCGCGAGGCGGAGTTCGCGGTGGGCGACTGGGTGTGGCTACGCCTTCTTCACCGCTCTACGCAGTCCCTTGACCCGCGCGCGAAGCGCAAGCTGGTCCCTCGCTACGTCGGGCCATTTTCCGTGCTGGAGCGCATCGGAAAGGTGGCCTACCGCCTTCAGCTTCCGGCCGGTGCTCGCATCCACGACGTCTTCCATGTGGGGCTACTGAAGCCTTTCCATGGGGAGCCACCGGCGGCCACACCGGCGCTTCCTCTGACCTCCGACGGGCGCCTCCTCCCCGGGCCAGCGAAGGTGTTGCAGGCCCAGCTGCGTCGCGGGGTGTGGTACGTGTTGATCCAGTGGGAAGGCCTTCTGGAGGAGGACGCTACGTGGGAGCGGCGCGACGAGTTCCGCCAACACTATCCAGACTTCCAGCTCGAGGACGAGCTGTTTGCGCAGGCGGGGAGAGATGTTATGATCGGCGTCACTTATAGCCGGAGGAGGCCCAATGGGCACGTTTAGTTAGGGGCTTAGCCCAAGTTATCTTATTTTTATTAGCATCGAGATTATATAAACAGCTGTAAGACCCTCTTTTGGAAATTAAGCAATAAGACATATTCTATTGCCCGGCTCCCTGAGGAGCCGGAACCCTAAACCCTAGCCGCACCTCTCATCGCCGCCGCCTCCTCTTCCGCGCGACACGGCGCCCCGTAGCCGGCAGCCGCGCTCGCGCCCTCGTCAACCTCCCTCCTTCCCGTACAACCTCCGCCCTAGACCCGGTAGGGCCCTAGCTCCTACCAATTTGGCTCCGGCACCAGGTTCTGCTGCTGGCACACTCGGCCGGCCACGAGCGTGTGCAGAAGACCCTCCACCGTCTTCGCGCCGACTTCTACATCCCCGGTGATCGGGCCCTGATCCGGGACTAGGTGCGGTCTTGTGTTACATGCCAGCGTAACAAGACAGAGACACTGCGGCCGGCTGGGCTGCTACAGCCTTTGGAGGTGCCCTCTTAGATCTAGGCCGATATCTCCATGGACTTCATCGAGGGCCTCCCCAAGGTGGGCGGCAAGTCCGTCATCCTCACGGTGGTCGACCGCTTCTCCAAGTACGCACACTTCATCGCGCTTGGCCATCCCTACACCGCCGCCTCCGTGGCTCGTGCCTTCTTCGACGGCATAGTTCGCCTACACGGGTTCCCCTCTTCGTTCGTCAGCGACCGGGACCCGGTGTTCACGAGGCATGTCTGGCGCGATCTCTTCCAGATGGCGGGCGTGAAGCTCCGCCTGAGCACGGCCTTCCATCCTCAGACGGACGGCCAATCCGAGGTGGTCAACAAGGTGATTGCCATGTATTTGCGTTGTGTTACAGGTGATCGTCCTCGTGCTTGGGTGGACTGGCTCACGTGGGCGGAGTACTGCTACAACACCTCTTATCACTCCGCCCTGCGCGCAACGCCGTTCGAGGTCGTGTATGGCCGACCGCCCCCGCCCATCCTGCCGGTTGACCCGGAGACGGCTAGGACGGAGGCGGCGGGCGACCTTCTTCGCAGCCGGGACGAGATGCTTGCGGAGATGCGGCAACGCCTCATTCAGGCCCAACAGCTGGCCAAGCACTACTACGACGGCCACCATCGCGAGGCGGAGTTCGCGGTGGGCGACTGGGTGTGGCTACGCCTTCTTCACTGCTCTACGCAGTCCCTTGACCCGCGCGCGAAGCGCAAGCTGGTCCCTCGCTACGTCGGGCCATTTTCCGTGCTGGAGCGCATCGGAAAGGTGGCCTACCGCCTTCAGCTTCCGGCCGGTGCTCGCATCCACGACGTCTTCCATGTGGGGCTACTGAAGCCTTTCCATGGGGAGCCACCGGCGGCCACACCGGCGCTTCCTCTGACCTCCGACGGGCGCCTCCTCCCCGGGCCAGCGAAGGTGTTGCAGGCCCAGCTGCGTTGCGGGGTGTGGTACATGTTGATCCAGTGGGAAGGCCTTCCGGAGGAGGACGCTACGTGGGAGCGGCGCGACGAGTTCCGCCAACACTATCCAGACTTCCAGCTCGAGGACGAGCTGTTTGCGTAGGCGGGGAGAGATGTTATGACCGGCGTCACTTATAGCCGGAGGAGGCCCAATGGGCACGTTTAGTTAGGGGCTTAGCCCAAGTTATCTTATTTTTATTAGCATCGAGATTATATAAACAGCTGTAAGACCCTCTTTTGGAAATTAAGCAATAAGACATATTCTATTGCCCGGCTCCCTGAGGAGCCGGAACCCTAAACCCTAGCCGCACCTCTCATCGCCGCCGCCTCCTCTTCCGCGCGACACGGCGCCCCGTAGCCGGCAGCCGCGCTCGCGCCCTCGCCAACCTCCCTCCTTCCCGTACAACCTCCGCCCTAGACCCGGTAGGGCCCTAGCTCCTACCACTGTCATTCCGAACAATCCTTCTAAATTTAGCTTCCAGCAATAGCATGCTGCAAATTTAGCACGTTAGCCAATTGATAGAAGTTGGAATAAGAGTGTTATTTGCTGAGCTCACCTGCAAGAGCCGATGTTTAATATTTTCATCTTATGATAGCAATTGTCCATCGTGTATTGCTATGCTGTTTGGGCACACTGGAGTTGGTACCTTTTCTCATAAATATGATTTACAATTCAACATGATGGTCGACATGATTTTGTGATTAGTTAGCATTGTAAAGTTTGATCTCATGGTATGTAGATTGTCCTATTTAGTCTACGGATTAGCAAGCATACATTTGTCTCTATCAGAGTATCAGTTCAGATTATTTGAAGGTACGAATAACATACATGCGAATCTTTTTTTCCGTCTAATCTTTACGTCTCCGAACAATTGTTTATTCTGCTTCTAATCATGATGATGTCAAATAACAATGTGCAAAGTGTGCGTGCACTGGGGACAGAATATTGTAACGTAGTAGTAGTAAGTAAACAGGAACATGCTATTTCATCCTACAACAGAGGCAGTATACTGAGCTCTGATTGCGTGTATGTTTGCATACATGTGCAGTTTAATATAGGTGCATGCTTACACATCTGATCTATATATCATGACAAGATGTGGTCGACTTGGACAACGTCGTAATTTCTGATGGGATAGGTACGTGTTGGACTAGCTCCTTCTGTACGCTCTTACTGGTAAGCTACTAATTATATATTCCATAGAATTTCTCTCATCATCTGCTACATAGAAGTCATAAATTGGTGTAAAAGTTATTTATGGTTACGTGCAAGATTAAGGTCTCAACACGATGTTTGTAGGCTAGTATGTAAACATGTACTATAGATATGAATCATTGTTTTTATTCATCGGGTTTTCTTTGTGTATCTATTAATTTGGCTCTTGCATGGTTGGTTATATTGGGGAAATGTTACTCAAACATATTAATTTATTTAATTCTTACGAAAAGGGGATATCCCCGGCCACTGCAACATATGATGCACACATCCATTTTATTAAGCATAAACATATTAAATTTTTGTTGTGGTATATTATTTCGTATTATTATCAGTCACTTAATATTAATATCACTAGCTCATGATGGATATAGTTTTCATCATGAACATCAGTGCATCAAGACAGTAATGAGTTTGATGTATTGTATTTCACAGTTTTCTTTTACTTGATCTCAGCATGATCTAATAAGGAAACTCATTTAGTCTGACATGTGAAATGGAAGAAGGCACAAAAACTCATTTTCTGCACTATAGTTCCCAAATATCAGAAGTTTGACATGTGAAACGCTCACAAAAAACTCTCCTGCTAGCACAGATGATATCTTACCAAAGAACCAGTAGCAACGTCTGCACTATTTAGTGTGGCAATGACATGTGCGTATCTATTGATATGGTTGACACCCACCACAGTTAATTGCTCCTCCACATTATATATGTACCAATGTGACTATAGTTTTAAATATATGAAGTTCGTGAACGTCGTATTTCGTGCAGGCCTCATGGCGATTTACAATATTTCTATATTTATCGTGTGTTTGGCTGTTTCGAGGTTATTGTCAGAATCAACTTCCTTGATAATTCTGTCAAATTTTCTGGGATTTGTGTTTCTTATCGAATTAAGAGATCATCTGTTGGCCTGCCCCTATTTATGATTTCAGATTGTTATTTTTGGCGCACTTCAGTTTCAGAAATCCGATCCGTCACCCCTACTCTGACCTCGATGGACTATTGTTGTCGTTGTCCTCTGCCTTGCCTAGGACATCAATGGCCGGGTGAGCCAGAGACAAGTTGAGGACCAACTAGCAGTTCTTCCCAATGATGAGACCGCAGCAGCAACAGACGACGATGCAGCTGAGTTCTATAATGGATCAGCTTCAGGCTTTTGTACTAATTTCTTGATTACCTCACCATGATTGTTGTAGTTTTACCCTCACGGGAGAACCTATATTTTCTTCAGATCTATAGGATCAAGATATGCAATTTCTATTTTGTAATTATACATTGTTCTTAACTTAATGCAATAAAGACAGAAGTTCCACAAGCTCTTAATTATTTCAGTTACTTGTGTAGTCTGCTATTTGATATTTTGCATAAATGTATAAATGGTCTGAACTTTTGCATAAACTAGCCCGTGCGAACGCATGGGTTGGCGACTAGTATGCAATAATTATGCATGTGCTTGGTCGCCATTTAGGCAGCCGTGGCGCACTCTGCTCGTGTCCCTCCGCGCATTGTGATCATCGTTTAGGCACCAAGGCGCGCTCGGGTTGCGTCTCTCCGCGCGCTCTACTCGTCGTTTAGGCGCCGAGGCGCGCTCGGGTCGTGTCCCTCCGTGCGCTGTGCTATTGCGTCCCTCTGCGCGCGCTCTGCTCTCACGTCCCTCCGCGCGCGCTCTGCCAATGGTTGGGCCGGCGCACGATCATGTTGGGAAAGCTTTAGTTATTGGATCTTAGCCTGACACGGGGAACGGGCGATGGAGATCATAGATTAGGTTAATTAATTACACTTCCAGAGCCGGATGATTGCCGCGTGCTTATCCAGCTCTAGATGTATAATTAATTAACCTAAACTATGATCTCCAGCGCCCGTTCCCGTCGCGCAACTCCATCCTATCGTCGGCCGATGGGGGTATGCTGGTAAGTGTGGGTAACTAGTTAGCAAGTGGATCAATAGCGAGTCGCCGTCACCGGCCATTGTTGTGGTTATTTATAGCTAGTAGCTGGCTAGGGGATTGGGGATTTTACAATTCACCCCTGTGGAGCGCGGGAAACCTTCGCTGGAGCGTTGGAAGACTAAGTGGAGCACGCAACCCAACAACCGTATGCGGTGTCACGTATTATCACACACATGTTAACATAAGAAAACGTATGTGTAACTTACTAATCATTGCACACGAGTACTCGCATCACGCATCGTGTGCGATACTCCTAGCCACCCCAAGCAACTCGTTTGCATTTTTCAAAGTTTTACCTACACACATAATCGCACACGAGTGAACTGTAGTAACCGTTTGTGTTATATTTTCTCATCGCAAACAGTTCATCCGAATGGCCTATTTGACGCGTACCACACACATCTTATTTACATGAATCATTTGTGCTCTTTTGACTCATCGCAAATAGTTCATCTATATGAATTGTATGCCGCGTATTACACACATCTTGTTTCTGCTGTGTTGCCTAATCAAAAACAGTTCATCTGAGTGAACTGTATGCCGTATATCGCACACACCTTGATCTGACTGACCGTTTTTGTTGCGTTTCCTAATCGCAAACAGTTCATCCGAGTGAACTGTATGCCGTATATCGCACACACCTTGATATGGCTGCCCGTTTCTGTTGTTCTGGCTCATCGCAAACAGTTCCTATGGATTAACCATATGCCACGCATCGCACACGCAACTATAATCTGAATCGTGTTTGATGTCTCTGCCATCGCAAACGTTTCGTATCATTTTTGACGGTTTTTTTACATCACCGTTTGCGATTAATGCATCACACATAGTTTCGTTGAAGGGTCTCTGATTGTAGTGTCGCATTAGCAGCATCTTGCAGTAGTGAACTATGCGATATAGTACTACTATACTCTAAACACAATAAATCATATGTGTTTTTAGTTTTAGATCTCATATTGTTACTTCAATTGTTCAGTTTGCATACATTAAAATTGTGTTGAAATGTATAGCTAGTATCATCTAGTGATATGAAAGGTCTGACCACACACACATACATACACACACACACAAAAGGGGCCCTTACACATTCAAGCATTTCACATATTTCTCTCGCTCTCTGTGTAAAATCGACTATGCCAAACTACCCGGCCTACTGCAAGGGAAAAATCCCACTCTCGCCTGTTTAATCGAGTTTGTATCGATGGATCGTCCGAAACAGCAAAACCATAGTAGTACAGTACAAGTAACAGTTCACTGGGCCGCCGTGTCGTGTACTCCTCCGTCGTAAGATTGGAGCGCTTGCTTTCATAAATGTTCTAGTCCCTTTCGCTGACACGTGGGACACCAAGCAACCGGGTCCACGTGCCATGCACCAAATAATAGTGCAGAGCAGCAGGGGGGACGCACCCCGGTCATGGCGCCGCAGTAGTAATGAGCAATGAGGCGTCAAATCATAAAGCTGCACCTTTCCCGCAGTTAAGTTGGAGGGACGAAGTGATGGTAAAAAAAAAGTTGGAGGGGCGAAGCAACCATCATTTCACTCTTTGTTGAATCCGCTTCTCCCTCATCTTCTTCAAGTTAACCACGTGTTGCTTTTGTTGTTGTTCTGCCTCATGTGGGACGCGGATCGGCTTGGTACACCACTGATATGTGGGACCGCATGTTAGCAAACCGCCATGCCAACCTCCTCTAAAAAAAACCTCCCCCGCCTTCTGCGCGGCAAAATCACCTCCTTTTTACTAATCTTGATATATATTTTTAGATCAATATAATCGAGATTTATATAGATAGCACCAAGGAGCAAAACCAAGTGGTACGCTTAAGGGCATCCACAATGTGTAGCCAAATGGCAAAATAGCTTTTGGCATCGATGAAAACCATTGTGGAGGGTGCTGCCAAAGCCAAAAAAGAGGGAACCAAAGCTCCCTGGTGCACCAATGCCAAATTGATTGAAGGAATAAAAAATCAACCTCTCTCCTCTTTCTCCGGTGCATGGACGCATGCATAGAGCACATAGTCTACTCCCTTCTATCACAAATTACAAAGCAGTGAGGCATCAAATCACAAAGCACGGATGAAGCAACCATCATTTCACTCTTCGCGGACTCCGCTTCTCCATCATCTTCTTCAAGACACCACCTTTACCGTAGTAAGCTGGGCGGACGATGCTATTGTGCTACATTTAGGCCTCCTTTGGTTCAACGGACTTCCTGGATTCAAAGAAGGCAGTTGTCTTGGCTTGCAGGCGGCAGTTGCGAATGACATACCTGTAACATCCCCAGCATCACACTACAGTGATCACCTCTTAATCTTGCCAAGTCACTATGGTTAACAGTGCCTAATCATCATTAGTTTAAATCTCATTCAAACTCCATCTCAGAAATCAAATTCAAATCACAAGTGAATTTTGAAGTTGCACCAAAGTTGCTGCAAAAATGTCCATCAACTAGCAAATATTCCAAAACAATTTGTTGTTAATTAAAACAACATCATTCCTATGCAAAGATGAACAGTAGCAATTAAAACAGAACAATTCCAGCATATTTAAATGCTGTTTCATTTGTGAAAATTCCAAATGAATTCTTATGGTCTTCAAAATATTCGTGGCAGTGCCATAAAATGCAAAGAACCTTTTGGCCAAGCTCAACATTTTTTTTCAAAATGATTTGGTTGCCCTAATTAATTCCTTTCTCTCTCTGACTATTAAATAAAAAGAAAAACAGAGAACAGAGAAAAAGAAGAGGCCGAAGCCACTTACCTGACGCCGGCCCAGCCAGCCCACCTACCTTTTCCCTCTGTGTCGTCGTCCCTGTGGCCGCCGCGCGCGCTCCGGCCGCTCCTCGACACGCCGACGCCCACCGACGGGCGAGAGGATAAGGGCGAGACCCCGTCCATCTCCCCTGGTCGCCCGTCACTCTCCCCCTCTCTTTTCCCTCACGCGCTCGCTCGCCTCTCCTCTCCCTCCTCTGCTATGCAACCGACGTGGCCGTCGCCGTTCGCCGCGCATACGTACGGCCACCAGCCTCCCCGACGCCCGGGAGGACGTCTAGTAGCTGCGCCGACTTCGACCACGTCGTCTGAGTCCGTCTGCTCGACCGGAGCTGCACCGCAGTGACGCCACACCCTTCTTCTTCAACCTCGGGCACCGAAGGCCACCACCGTCGATTTGCCGCCATCCGACCCTCCCCGAGCAAGCTGAGATACTGCGCGACCTCGCTGTGAGCACGCACTCCCTTCCCCTCAGTTTTCTCTCCGTTTCCTCGCCTATAGATGCCCCTGCCACGGCCGCCCGAAGCTCCCGCCGCCGGCCATGTCGCCTCCGTCGAACTAGCCACCAATGCTCGCGTCCGAGCTTGCTACCGTACTCAGCACGCTCCCACGAGCACGTAGTACCTTGCCACTCGACCTGCCGTGTTCTGAGACGATAGTTCGGTCGACGACCGAACTCCGGCAACCGCCTCGTCGCTCGTCGTCGTCGTTCCAGACCGTTTCCGGTCGCGCCGCCGCCATAGATGGATGCAGCTTGGTGTGCCCGTTCGAACGAGCCCGGGCGCGCGCAAAATGGCCCTCTGTGGCGCATTTCCGAGCGTCTCCGACGAGAGAGCCGCCGCGGAGAGCTCACCGGAGCGATTCCGGCGGCCCCGCCAGCGTGGCACGGCGTAGGGCCCGCCCACGGTCACTGCCAGTGGGTCCCCGGCCTTTGGTTGACTTCGTTGACCGGGGTCAACGCCTGCCACTGTTCACCCTGAGCCACCGACATGTGGGCCCCGGCGCTTAATTAAGTTAATTAGGTTTTTAAAAGGAATTAATCTAATCACTAAACAGTCACTGACCAGTGGGCCCCCTCGTTCAGCTAATTTAATTAAACCCTTTTTAAATAAAACTGATTAGTTAACCCTAATAGTCACTGACACCTGGGGCCCACACCCTAATTACCTCTGTTTAGTTAAAATAAATCACTGTTAGAATTACAGTGGCTGACAGGTGGGTCCCACCTGTCAGGTTTGATTGGTCAGCAGGCCATAGTTGACTGCTGACATAGCAGTGACCTCATGCTGACATCATAATTCATTTAGATAATTCTGTTAATTTAAATAATTTCAGAAAATGTCTAAAACTTTAGAAAATCATAGAAAATTAATCGTAGCTCGGATGCAAATAATTTATATATGAAAAACGATCAGAAAAACGAGACGAATACGAATATGCCCTCCTCATATCTGTCACATGCCCCTAGCTACCTGAACATGGAACTTTCCCCTCCGGTTCATCTGATCGATAATCACCCGGAGCTGGGAGAACACTCCCGGATAGTTTCCCACTCCCACTAACTTGCGTAGTACCACGTTAGGGCACTCCTCGCATAACGTGCTGCCGTGTCATGCTTGTGTGATTGCTTTTGTTACCGTGTATTTATATTGTTTCTTCTCCCCCTTTCTTCTCGGTAGACCCCGAGACCGCTGATGATGCCCTGGTGATCGACTACCTCACCGTCGGAGAGTCCTTTTTCATCTGCCGAGCAACCAGGCAAGCACCCCCCTTTTGAGCATACTGATATCGCATATTCTTCTCTCTCTTATGCTTGCATTAGAAGTTGCTGCTGTTACTGATATCCTATTTCTACTGCATAGCCTGTTTATTGTAACCTGCTGTTGTTACCTACCTGCTTATCCTAAACTGTTTAGTATAGGCTGGGTAGAGACCCATCAGAGACTCCCATTTTATCCTGACTGCCCCGCTGGATTATCAGAAGACCCGATCAATGGGATCGAAGACCAGGCCCCGGCACCGCACATCACTTCCCCCTTAGTTACTCGACACCACTGGGTTACTATCGAGTGCTGAGGGTGATACCTCATCAGCACTTCTGATGTTAACCTTCTAGGTTAGTTCATCGGTTATGGTCATCGAGGGTGATTCCTCCTTCTCCATTCCCAGTAACGACACTGTCATGCAACTCCGCAAGAGTGGACCTCGAGGGTGATTCCTCCTTCGTTCACCTTGACGATAACATCAGGTGGAATTCCATCGAGGGTGATTCCTCAGGGTTCCCCCTTGGTGTTAGACACACGGTTACTATGGTTACTATGACTTTACACTGAACCATGTTACTAAAGACGGGTCGGCCCTAAGGGGTACCCGCATGAGCATATTTGCGAAGTGATGTGGAGACGGGTTGACCTGGAGGGTGCCCGAGAGATGAATACGAGGCGTGGCCGGGCATTCTTAGCCCTTACCGCAAGTCCTCAAGACGGGGCGACGGGGTCACATCTTTCATGAGTCTCTGCTCGTTACCGCACTACCAACACACTAACGGTTTGGATATTTGATCTGAGCGGCCTCTGGCCTGATAGCACTAACCATCACGTGGGCATAGTATGGGCGTTCTGCGTCGTATACTTCAGCCGAAGCTTAATAGACGTCAGCAACTGAGCGGCACACGCTGGGTTGGACTGGTAACGCAACCGCGCTTGTATTAAGGGGTTGCTAGGTCTGCTCACCGGCGGTGTACGCAACGTGCAGGAGCATCCGGGGTGATGGCCCAAGACCCCTGGGGGCATAGGTTAGTCCGGCGTGCTGACCTCTCTGTTAGGTATTCGGTCGGGTTGCGGCGTATCGTTTGGCCGAGGCTGGGCATGACCCAGTAAAGTGTGTCCGGCCAGAGTTAATCGAGCGTGGTGGGTAAGTTGGTGCACCCCTGCAGGAAAGAACTAATCTATCAATAGCCTGTCCTACGGTAACGGACACTCGGAGTTGTATCCCGATCGGTACAACTAGAACTGGTGACTTGAGATGATAACTGGATAGTATGGCTCTGGGATTGCTTCCTCGCAGGGAGTCGAGGAAGGATCTCTGGGCGAGGTTGATAACACTACTACTACTTTACATTATGTTAATCTGCACTCTTCTAATGCTGCAAGACCGATGAAGATGCTTGAAGATGCTAGTCTTCGATAGGACTAGGCTTTCCCCTCTATTCTGGCATTTCTGCAGCCGAGTCCACATATACAGCCTTCCTTTGATAATGTTGCATATGTAGTGTAGATCCTTGCTTGCTGAGTACTTCGGATGAGTACTCACGTTTGCTTTGCTTTCTTTTTCTCCCCATATCCGTTTGATGCAACCAGACGACGGAGTCCCGGAGCCAGCTGCCCCCGTCGACGGCTACTACTACTACTACCCTCCCGGCGAGTACTAGTACGAGGAGCCGATCGACGACCAGGAGTAGGATCGAAGGGTCCCAGGCAGGAGGCCTGCGCCTTTCGATCGTAGTGTTTTATTTTGCCCCGCCTTCTTAAAGGCTTATCTCTATTTTATCTTTCATATCTGTACTCAGATATCTGATGCTTTCGCTGATGCTTGTATGCCATCAAGCTATGTATTCAAGCCCTCGAGGCCCTGACTTGTAATATAAAGCTTGTATGACTTTATTTATGTTTTAGAGTTGTGTTGTGATATCTTCAAGTGAGTCCTTAGGCTTGATCGTGTGCATTTGCATGTATGGTTAGTGCACGATTAAGCCGGGGTCGTCACAATACCGTCGTCTGCCTCAATGGTGTGCTCCGTCGAACGCACTTTACCAAAGCCACAATGATTGAGATATCGTCGACGTCACCGTAATGGGGAAGAAGTCAAATAGCTACTCCCTCCATTTTTTGTATACAAAGTGACTATCAAAATTAAAATTTGTAGCTATATAAGGCCACAAACACTAATCAAGGCAAAATTGATGGGGTTTGCCTCGTACTAGCAACCAAGGACATTAATATCCCCTTGCATGCATGCGGAAGTGAGATGGTTGGTTTGCATGCGCTGCATTGATCAACCAATCACTGGTACAGCGAGGTGCTATACAAACGGTTTTTAACCCCTTTCCGCGATGGCGTTCTGAATCGTCGCCTAGTGAGTGACTGCGATAGGGGGGTCCTTCCCACATGACCCAGAAACCGTTGGGGATAGGGAGCCTTGATGCATACAGTTGTCCCTATAAAACCATTTCTGATATCTCGAATATCCCAAACGCTTCATCCTTGCTGCTCGTTTGTGCTCGCATTGCCATCGCAGTCGGAGTTCTGTGGTTTTACCTAAAACCAGGCACATTCTAGGCACGGGAGTTTTCTAGGCACATACCAAACTAGCTCTATGTTTACGATGCCTGGCACATCACAAACAGTTCATGATTGTAAACCGTGTATGATAGGTAGACAATCACACACATTTAGTTTCCCCACACCGTTTGTGATAGTGTCTGATATCACACACGCTTTGCAAACGGCAACTGTGTGCATTGTTACACACGTTTCCTCTCCGTGAACCGTGTCGGATTATGATGTATATCACACACGCTGTGCTTTATAGACCGTGTGCGCCGTAATGACATGCAGACCGTAATTTCACCCTAATTTAATTGCTGCTATTTAAAATTGTACCTAATTTGAACTTGAAAGTAGGCTATAGCATTATTCATATCCATCAGGTTCAAACAACCAATGCATTATTCGATTCATAGGTACATATGTTCAAGAATTACATAAGCACCAAATAAAGAATGATGAACCAGGGTTCTATACTTGTACTATTACAGATGGTAAAGAAAGAGGCGACAGACATTCTGGTTGCTGAACAAGGTGAAGCGGAATGGCCCTATTGTGCTCTCCTGGATCCAGAAGGCACACATGACTCTAGTCCAACCCCTTGTGATGGCCGCCCGCCAATCATGTAGTTTGAGAGGCAATCTTGAGTAAACTGCTTCAGGATCCACTGCAAAGGAAAAACGATTCAGACATTGTCATCTAACACAACTCATTACGGACAGTAAAAAGAAGGCTACAGAGTTCTTACTTACCATCCTGCAGTTCACTGTTGTCTTGCATAAAGTGTAAACAAATAGTTCGATTGACATCTTTTGACCCATTTTAATAATAATCTTTATCAGTTTCCTCACTTGATGCTGGTTCATGAATATCTCATTGTCCCATACACAGAAAGGGTCGAAGTGTGGATCTTTGGCAATGACATATGTACCTAAAAGCAGCAAGTTAATATTAGAAGCTAAACAACAATTGCAAAATGATGTAGTACAACACTCCCTTCATCCCATTATATAAGATTTTATTAAATGTATATCTAGACATCATCAGAACATTAAGGTAACACTCTTCCTTGTTGTTATGTAGCCTGGGATTGCATATTTAGTCATTCAGTATAATGCATGTTGCTATGTAGCCTCAGATATATTAAATATGGCCCTAGTTAACCTACTGATAAATGGGTTACGGATATATTCAGTGAAATGTCCAATTCGACGATTAATCCCTTATCAGCCCCCAGGCTATATGGTACCAGCTACCGATATCCTGAACAATGAGTACATATAAGCAATGCGATGAAACTAACCTCGATGGAAAACATCACTGTTCTCAATATTGTCATGTATGAGTACATATAAAAGCATGTTAAGCACAACAGTCAAACATCAACCAAATATATCCATCAGTGTGCAGGTTTAAGCACGCTAGTTACGCAAAACAAGAAGTGGAAAGGTGTGTTAACTGCATTAGGCATAACATTTAAAAACAAGCAAATATACATTCAAACTGGTATTGTGCAGGTCTAAAGTACACTAGTTATTGTTAAAAAATGAAAAGGCATGTTAACTGCAACATCCTTAACAGCAACCAAATATCGTAATTCATAGTGGAATTGTTGAAAATTTTATTGATGAAATTGAACTGCACAGCAAATACTTGCACATATAGAGCATCACATTGTGAAGAACTGAAGTAAACAAGGCATAAGGCCATCTCTAGCCGATCCTTTAAAAGTTAATGGACTAAAACCCTTAGTGGATATATATATATATACTCCAGCAATTTTTGGCCGTTTCTAGTCGATCCCCTAAAATTAACGTTGTAAACTTCAATTTGATCAAGTTCAAAGTAGCTTCAACCGAAAGTAGCATGCATTCAAACATAAACATAGATAGTTTGCATAACCGAACATAAAACATAAATTTAAACTAAACTAAACTACTTTCGGTCGAAGTGGAGGTCGAGCCAATCCTTCCTCGCCAGGTATGGTGTGCCGCGAGCCGGGTCCGGGCCGGTGCCGTCGTCGGGGTCGTTGGGGAAGACACTCCTCCACTCGTCGACGTCGATCTCCTCGTCCTCGCCGCCCACCTCGACGCCCTCCGCGCCGCCGTCCTCGCCACCTTTGATCTCGTCATCGGAGGAGAGCACGATAACCTCGCCGCCCTCCGCACCGGCAAAGATCACCCGCTCCACCTCCACGAGCTCCGGGTGCTGCCGGCGGAGCTCTTGCATGTAGGCCTCGTCAGTGGCCTCGGCCTCGAGGCGCTCCCATGCCTAGCGGTCCTCCCGCGCCATAGCCGAGCTCACCACCCCTGGCTCCAGTGGAACGAGGTCGACCGGACATGTGCCGAAGGGGAAATTGAGCCTAGCCGCCACGCCGTGGTAGCGGACCTGCCAGCGGTCATACTCCATGGCCGCGAGCTCGGCCGTGTGGAAGCTACCGAGCCACCGGCGGGTGTGGGTCTCCCGATCCGTAATCTCGGTGACCCACGTCCCCAACCGCCGTTGCCGGACCCTGAGGTAGGACCTCGTCGGCGGCCGGGCCCGAGGGAGGACAGGGAAGTCCTTGAACCGGCGTAGGGGCGCGGCGGCGGGCGGATCGGGCGACCGGCGATGGTGGATCGATAAAGAGCCCGCGGAGGACGACGGGGACACCTCGGCGGCCACCTCACCGGTGTCGGGCGAAGAGGCCGCGATAAACCTCTTTTTGGCCATTGGCTCCTCGAGCTCCCCGGCACACAGGCAGAGGTTGAGGATGGAGGCAGCGGCGGCGGCGACCTACCAATGGTTTCGAGCGAGGGAGGGGCGGTGTGTGTCTGTGTGAGCAGAGGTGTTGGGGAGTGTGTGGTGTGTGTGGAGGGGGGGGCAAGGTGGTGTTTGAGGAAATACCATGGCAACTGAAATTTTTACTAGGCGGGAGTAAAATGCCGGGCTACTGAAAATTTGGATCAAGGGCGAGTAGATATTTTTGAGATTGCGAGGGATGCAGAGGCGGGAGTAAAATGCCGGGGCAACTGAAAATTTGAATCAAGGGCGAGGAGATATTTTTGAGATTGCGAGGGATGCAGAGGCGGGAGTAACAAGGTGGGGCTACTGAAAATTTGAATCAAGGGATTGAAGAAGAGTGGGAGTAATAGACATCACACACGGTCCGGACATACTATACGTGTGCTATCAAACATTAAAACCTTCCAGGCGGTAGATATTTTCGAGATTACGAGGCAGTAGATATTTTTGAGACCGGGAGGCAAGCCTCGTGGAGCCCAATCTACTGTGCTGATGTGAGTGACTGCAGGGCACAGGCGTGGCACACGGGTAGTCTGACCGAACCGTGTTTGTTGCGTACCCAATCGCAGACGGTTTCTACATCCAACTCGTGTGCTGTTTATAAATTTGGCAAAAAGAATAACGCGGGAGAGGGTCAGAACACGAACACACTTGCATGCGGACCAAATATATGTATGAAAAGGGTGGTTTGATGTTCGAATACCCAATTCACAACTTTGATGTGGCACCTGTCGCACAAAAGCACAGTATTGCTAGTCAGCCACCCCCTACGAACCCCACTTCGTGTCGGTGGTAAGGGAATCCTAGCTACGAATGCATGCCCCCAAATAGCTAGGTTTGAAATCTCACCCTACAGTAACACAAAACCTATAGGAGTCCATCATATATATATGGTCAAACTTCCCCTTTCGCTTCCCGACAAAGGTGGACCATGTGCCGACCCACAAATGTGTGCTTGTGCCACGAGATGGGTGAGACCACATACGAACCACATGCGGGTGGCCCTACTATATGTATGAAAAGGGTGTGGTGTGATATTTAACTACCATTCACAACTTTGATGTGGCACATGTGCCTCGCAAATTAACCGGACTTCCCCGACCCCACGGAGGTTGCAGGTAGTGCGAAGTAGCCCCCCCCCCACACACATACACGTCGGGGGGAGGGCATCTCACCAAGACGTACTATAACACGGACCAAGCAGAATCCAACTTGGTCATACAACCTCTCCCGCTCGTTGTTGGTGAAAGTGATGGACGTCCACACGGCCCCGCAAAATAGGCTAGCTTGTCGCCGATAACCTCATGAGGGAGTACTGTATGAAGACAAACCCACTCTGTGCATGTGGCCCAAGTATGTATATGGAAGTGGTGTGTGTGGTGTTTGAATACCCAATGCGCAAATTTGATGTGGCACCATGCTTTGGAACCGTAAAATCCCCACACTGATCGAGGGTTCACGACGCATAGCATGCGCTCAAACTTAATTAGGTAACTCGAAGCAAAGAAGAAGAATCCACCCTGGTAACCTTTCTCGTCGTTGGTTGAAATGATGGACGTCCACGCGGGCCCACGAATATATATAGGCTTGCCGCCCATAACCAAGCGAGTGAGAGTGTGTCCAAAGACAACCATTGCATGCGTGTGTCCCGAACATATTTATGGAGGTGTGTGATGCATGCATATGTGTTGAATACCCGACCCAATGCACAACATTGATGTGGTGCATGCGTTGAAAATCGCAGAGGTCCCCACACAGAGCAAGAGGTCATTCATGACGTGTCGTGTGCTCGCCCCCCTTCGATCCAGCGGGATGGATTCATGTGTACACATGCGCTATTATATATATGTAATCTCACATCATGATCTATATCATGAGACAAACAAAAAATTAATCCCCTCCTAAGTCAAATTGGTTAACCTCTCGCTGTAGGTGAAAGTGATGGACCAAGCGGGCCGACAGATGGAAGCATCGCCGATAACCGCGTGAGTGAGTGCCATATATAGGACAACAACCATCGCGCTTGCACGTGTGCCAGAACATATATATGGAGAGGTGTGTGGTTGTGATGTTTTGAATACCTAGTGCACAACTTTGATGTGGCATTTGCCTCAAAAACCGCAAAGTCCCCACACAGAGTGAGGTTCATGTGACACCTAGTATATATATATATATATGCTGGTCACCCCCCCTTCGACACGTACTATACACCTAGTAACACTGCCCTAAAAGAATTAATCCTCCTTGTTCGTCAAACGTACCTCTCTCTCGCTGGGTCAAAGTGATGGACGGCGAACTCGCGGGCCCAACATAGAAGCGAAGCGTATGTCGCACGCGACTGATCATCCTATATAGGACTACGTACCACCGTCTGCATGTGGCCCAAAGAAGTGTTTGTGTGATGTTTGAATACGCAATGCACAACTTTGACGTGGCACCACATATATAGGAAACCAAAAAGTCCCCACAGAGAGCGCGAGGTTCAAGATGCGTGGTATGTGCTATATGTACGCCCCCATTCGACGCGTGGTATATATGTACTTCTACTGTATAGCACAAACCAAAAAAGAATCATTCCTTGGTGGTCAAATTAACCTCTCTCTCGTTGGGTTAAAGTGATGGAGGACAACCTCGCATGCCCACGGATGGAAGCGCCACATGCGAGTGAGTTCCTATAGGGCGCAACCACTGCCTGCATGGTATTGCGTGATGTTTGAATACCAATATAATGTACAACTTTGATGTGGCACCTGCCTCGAGAACCAGAAAGTCCCCACATGGAGCGAGGTTATGACACGCATATATATAGAGTATTCATGTTGCTCCCTCTTTGACATGTACATACTCCTACCGTGCATATATGTAACACAAACCAAAAAAGAACCATCCTTGTTGGTTAAATTAACCTCTCTCTCGTTGTACGTTCAACTGGTCGACGACGACCTCGTGGGCCCATAGAGAGAGTCACACGCGAGTGAGTGTCATAGGACAAAACCACTGCGTGCATGTGCCCGTGTGTTATGTGATGTTTGAATACCCAATGCACAACTTTGACGTGGGACATGCTTCGCAAACCGGAAACGCACTACACCACGATGCGTAGCCCCCTCACTTCAAGCTGGTGGGAGGGTGTGTACGCACATGCTCGAACTTTGATGTGGAATGTCACCATGATCCACACCACACACATGCCAAGATGAATCCACCTTTTGGTCAAATGCCTCTTGTTGTCGGTGGAAACTGAAAACCTTTGCGGGCTAACGAATAGGCACGTCGCTGATAACCACACGAGGGAGAGTGTCCAAGAGGACCACCAATGCATGCATGTGGCCCAAACATGTATGTATGAAAGGGTTGTGTAATGCTTTAAATAACCAATTCACGACTTTGATGTGGCATATAAGACTCACAAAATGATCAATAATCCCACACGAAGGTTCACGACTCTTAGTGTACTGCCGAACCCCACCCCCACCCCCATACACACAGGCACACACATCCCGCACCACCACAGCCACTCTGAGGCATGTCAAACTTCTTCTACAGTGAACATGTGACCAAAGGAGTGTCGTGTTAAAAAAAACAGACATCATTCGACCGTTTTTATACATTGATTGATTTCCTAGGGATTTAATGTGAAAAAATCAAATTTGAGCTTCACGTGCACCAAAATGGATTGCAAAATCATATGTGTCCCTGGGTGCATGTTTTCCCATGCAAGAGATTTCAAAACGTTGAGAATATAGATTTTTAAAATTCAGTAAATCCAAAACTTAGTTGAAATTCATGAAACTTATCGTGGTGTCATATATGGACACCAATAGACTGTGATATTATATTTTTTTGTCAAATCTGAGACACATTTTGATATAATCTTCTTACAAACGGGAGATTGTTAATAACTGGCAACCAATATCTCATACAGATTATTTATTTGGACCGTGTGCGTTAGACCGTGCCATGCTTCGGTTAAGCAGTAAAGCGGCAGAATGAATCCTCAATAAACCAAAAAAATATACGTGCCGTGCGAGCAGGCGTGAGTTGACGGGATGCATGCGAGCAGTCCTCCGCGTAGGCAGACCGGGAGGCGTGCGTATTGACGGGAGGCATTTTCGCTGCGCAGTGTCACCGGGAGGCGTGCGAGTAGCTGTGTGAAATGATGGTAGGAATGGCAGAAGTCCGTCGCACAGGCTCACCCGGAGGCGAGACAGCCTTTGACCGCCGCCCGCCTCGCTCCCACTGGTCCGTATTAATTGCGCGCCCAAGCCGCCGGCCATAATAGGCGACCGCACCCCCGGTCCACAGTGGTCACCAACGTCTGGACTCTGGAGTGTATGAGGATGCCGCCGAAGCACACCATCGGAGGGAGTGGCGACGCCGGGGCTGGTGAAGCACCCACGCAACGCGTGAAGCTGGGCACAGAGGTTACCGTCGTCGCCGACGAGGTCTCGCACGGGCAGCAGCATGACCTTGACTTCGTCGGCACCGTCGTGCCCCCCCAGCCGGAGCCCGAGGTCAACAGCAACTCTGGCAACGACTGCGACTCTGATGGGAAACTGGTTAGTCATCTATATACCCATTTGTGCGGCAAACATATCATGTGTTTTCTCTGGTTACTTCCCCCCTCTCTAATTTTTTTGGAATACAAATCCTATGGTTATGTTCTCTCAGTCCATGAAATCAGAGTAATTAAGATCCGTTAGATGCACGTAGTGTATTGATTGTTTGAATGTTATCCGTATAGAGTTAGTGATTAATTGTTTGTTGTGTACAAATGGTTTTTGCTAATAATCCGACTAGGGTTAGCTTGCGTGCTAATAATTCGTGGCCAGATCTTGAGAATTGATTTTGAATGTCCTACATATATGTTTGTGCCTTTTTTCTTCCAGATCTTTAGAATTGATTTTGAATGTCCTATATGTATGTTTCTGCCATTTTTTTCTTTCAGATTGGTATGTACATAGATGAGGCTCCGGCCAGCGCTACCGTCGGATGTAGATCTTGGACCCGGCTGTGCAGCCAGAAGCGGTCACGCCCCCTGGACCTGAGGAACCAGTAGAATCTCCGGCGGACCGCATCAGCGATCTCCCGGACGACATCCTTGAGGAGATCATCTCCCTTCTCCCCACCAAGGATGGCTGCCGCACACAAGTCCTCCCATCTCGGTGGCGCACTCAGTGGCGCACCACGCCTCTTAATCTCGACTGTCGTCAGCTATCTGTCGATGATGATTCTGAACTCCCTGGAGCCATCATCTCCTCCCACCAGGGCTCCGTTCAATGCATCTGCATCTCGGCATGCTACCTGCTAGACATACCCTGCACGGTGGCCGCCTGGCTGACATCCCATCAATTCGATAAACTCCAGCAGCTTGAGTTCTACCATGACTATGTATGTAACATACCACGAACCGATGTATCTGTGCCCTCACCACCGATGTCCATCTCGTGGTTTTCCTCCTCTCTCCACACCGCCACCTTTGCCTGGTGCCATCTAGTAGACAATCTGGTACAAATGCTTCGACTCCCACTGCTAAAAAAACTTGCGCTTGTGGTGGTTGATCCATCGGAGGCCACATTGCACATCATCATCCACTCCAGCTGCCCTGCCCTGAAGCGCTTGCTGCTTGTTTTTGGAATAGAAATTCATATCTGTTGTCTCAAAATAAAGTCGCCCCACCTTGTAAGCATGGGAATTTGTTTTTTTGGACATGATCTCATCATCAAAGATGCCCCTTCACTTCAAAGGTTGCTCCTTGATTCTACTATGGTACCTTTGCAAATAACTGTAGTCTCTGCGCCTAAACTGGAGACCTTGGGTGCAATTTGTGATCCTTTTAGATGGTTCAAGATGGTGTTTGGCTCCACACCTATTGAGGTACTGTATATTATTCACGTAAACTTTTGTAATCTGCTTTTTTCATTTGTGTGCATAAGTTAACTATCATCTTGGAGTACACTTTTGGTACTAATATTATGTCCTATGCTCAATGAAGAGCTTGTCCATCCTATCAGTGGTGGTGGATTCTGTCAAGACCTTACATATCAGTATGTGGTGTTTTGATCTGAACATGATTATTGGCTTGCTGCAATGCTTTCCATGGCTGGAGAATTTGTATATAAAGGTGATGATTTCACGCACATTGAAAGTCCATATATAATGTACTATAATTAATCATTCAGCTATCACTCTTTCAACATAATCTTTTTTAGACATTAAGTGTTTTCAATCTTCATCTCTATTTAGGCACTAACACATGGAGAAAAAAGTATAACCAATCGATGGTTCAAGAAGCATCGGGGTTTTCTCAGATCTCATGATATTCATTTGAAGACAGTAACGCTGGAAGGATATGCATCCAACAATGCAAACGCTAGCTTTGTCACATTCTTCATGTTCAATGCGAGGGCACTATTGTCCATGAGGATTAAGTTTTTTGACAAGAAATTTCTTACGGCTGCAAGTGTTGAACAACATAAAAAGAATTTTCAGGTGGACCTAAGGGCTTCTGATCATGCTCGGCTTCTATTTACAACAGCTTGTCATCATGGACCAGTAGAATTTCTGGCCCGGGATCTTGATTTTATGGATCAGACCGATTCATTTGATTGTGACTGCCAAAAACTTTGGTTGAGTTAGATGTCATTGTCCTGTTCAATCTGGATTTTGTCTAAACCTGATCAGCAATTAATCCTCGTGCTTTTGTACTGTTTGTAAGCTGGAGTTAGATATTGTTGCCCTTTTCAACTCGGCTTTGACCCATATTTTCTTTCATACTGGGCCAATGGTTTGCCATTTCTTTAATTAAGACATAAATATTATAAGCATTCACAACATAGGGAAAGAACATCACTCTCGCGGGACCCTTGAGATCTTTGTTCATTACAGAACCGCAAGTTCTTAGCGCCCACCAGCACCCACAAACTTATTTTCAGCTAGCACACCAAATGGGCTGTAATTCTCAATAAGAAAAGCTGCATGGTAGTGACGGATTTGGATTTGTCATTTGGGACCCACGAGGAAAAAGCCTACCTAGGGCGGTGCCGACTCGAGAGTAAACATTGAGAAACTTGGTTTTAAAATTACTGTAAATCCAAAACTCGCCTCAAAATCATGAAACTTGGCATGGTGTTATGACATAGCACCAACATGCTGTGGTAAAAAATTAGTCCAATTTAGGACAAGTTTTGGTACAAACTTCTTACAAACCGGAGCTTCTCTCAAAAAGGCTCATGGTTCTGAGAGGGAACTTGTCACCTATGTGTGCGAAACGACATACGCTGTCTCTTCCTGCCTTGATTTATTTTACAGAGGCAACATGCAACTATAGGAGCATCGTCCTAAAAATATGAAATTATTCAGGGTTCGTTTTGCCTTTTTATACATTATTTGAGTTTTCTAGGCATTTTGGAACATACTTTGGTGTGTGAAAAGGTCATGTGTGTACTAGCCACCTATGTAATTGGATGTTCAATCTGTTTATGGAATCAAGTCCTTATAAGTTATAAGTACATATGCTGTTGTTCTGTGTGCAATGACATCGCACACGGACCATACTAGGGAACCCGTCGGTGATGATTTCATCATTTGCTGACAATTGTATACCACCAAGCGTTTACCCACAACACACATGGCTTATTAGCAGCAATCGTCTGTATTATTATTGGTCTTCGCACACATTTCTGATTACAGACCTGTTTGCCGCGTATCACACACATCTTGTTAAATTGAACCATTTCTGTTCTCTTGGCTCAAAGCAAACGGTTCATCCGAGTGAACCGTATGCCATATATCACACACACCTTGATATGGCTGACCGTTTCTTTTGTGTTGCCTAATCACAAACAGTTCATTCGAGTGAACTGTGTGCCGTATATCGCACACACCTTCATCTGACTGCCCGTTTCTGTTGTTCTGCCTCATCACAAATAGTTCATTGAACTGAACCGTATGCCTAGCATCGCACACGCAACTAAAATCTGAACCGTGTTTGATGTATCCACCATCGCAAATGTTTTGCACCTTTTTTGACGGTTTTTTTACATCACCGTTTGCGATTAATGCATCGCACACAGTTCCGTCGAAGGGTCTCTGATCGTAGTGTCGCGTTAGCAGCATCCTGCAGTAGTGAATGAGGAGTGAGAGGGTTGGCTTGTTGGGCGTTGGAGACAAAAAATACGCATTAATTGACATGTCAAACAAGGAGGAAAGCTAGCTTTTAACATTGGCTTAAACCGACATTAATGTTTACACTGGGACCTGTAATATGAGTTTGTGGCCTTGTATACAAAAATGGGGGGAGTATATGATTAGTGCGATGATTGCGGCCGGAGGGGCGAAGAGAACACCTTTTTACGGGATTTAGTAGAAAATTCAGCGTCATTATAATCAAGATTTCCATCGACGTATCGCGCGAAGGCAAAGAACCAAGTTTAATCTTCACAATTTTTTGGTTGAGGGGGTTATCTTCACAAGGTGAAAACGAGGAAAAGGAACACTCACAGAATGCCTATCGCATTCGGAACAGACCAATGCACGTTCGATCTGCCCCGCCGCTCAACACAAATCTGCTTGGCATTTCACTAGATGTGGGAACGCATGTCAGCAATTCGACCATGGGCCAAACTAGCCCGCCCCAACATCGCATTTATAATCAGGATTTGTATCGATCGATCCCGCGAAGGAAAACCCCGCCCTTCTTTTAACACAGTACATACTAAAATCAAAGTCGCTCACCCTCGCAAACCAAATGTTACGATTTACATGTTCAAAATGAAAAGGAGGTACACTTACGCACACCTGTTGCGGTCGCACCACACCCTCACACAGTCGGTCCGGCACGCCGCAAACCCAAGGGAACGTGCCTCGGCTTGCCTTTTTCACCGACACGTGGTACCGCATGTGATCAAACCAAACTCAGCCATCCAACCACTGACATCTAATTTTTGTCCGTACAGTATGTTTATGAGGCCTCTATATTTTTTCACATTACCTAAATGACAGTCGACTGAATTTCAAATTGGTGTCAGTCAATTTTTGAGAGTTCACCGGAGGGAAGGAAGGAGAAGGAAGGGGCTCGTCGAGGGCTACCCCATTATCTATCTTAGGTTTTCCAGTGGTGGCGGTAGTGGACGGCGGTGGTGGGGGCGGTGGTCGGGCATTGATGGGGCCTCACTGGAGGAAAAACTCGATCCAGGGTGGGGGGCCTAGAGGGATGGCTGGGGGTGGGGGAAGTTCGGCGGTGGTGGGTGGTTCAGGAGAGGGCGGGGCGGCGAGGCGGTGGCGGTAGCGACGTCTGCCGTGGGGGCCTGGGGGCGGTGGCTCGGCCGGCGGCCCGTGCGGTGCTTTGTTGGGGAAGAAGAGGTGAGGATTAAGAATGATTAGGAGAAGTAGGATCTTCATCCAACAACCTGAAATGGTCGACTAACCCAAATGATGAAAGTCAGGTGACTTGCATAAATATGTTATTACACAGAAAAAGATCCCTAAAAACAACAACATAAAGAAAAAGTATCACTAATCATGGAACGAGCCGGCCTCGTCGTCTTTGGCGTCACGAACCAGCCGGAGTTGCCGGCGTGTGTCTCCGCAGCGTGGTTGTCCTCGGCCTCCAGGTACTCATTCATGCGGAGCATGAGGGCGCTCTGCATGGACGCGAGCACCGCCAGGTTCAAGTACACGACGTTCGGTTCCGCCTTCAGGAGGGCGTCAATGGTAGCAGCATTCGCGCGCTCCGCATCAAGTTGAGACTTTGCCGCCTGGTTCAAGTCCATGATGTCCAGTTCCGCCTGCAGGAGGGCCTCGATGGCAGCGGCATCCGCGTGCTCCGTGTCGAGTCGAGTAAAGGCTGGCGTCTGATGCGCTCCTCGGAAGATCCGCGAAGGCCTCTGCGGATAGCCATAGTTGGGTGAGCTCGACAAACCCCTTGCGGCCAAAAACACACTGAAGTAAAAACGTCTTACCAACAGCGATCTGCCTCAATTGCTGAGCACTTCGCGGTTTGCTCGGGCCTGGGTCTGGACCTCGGCGTGCGCAGAGCTCACCTTCTTGAGCTCCACAGCCACCGCCTTCTCCTTCTCCTGAAGGGCATCGTGTTCGAGGTACACGCCCTTCAGGGTATCCTCTACTTCGGGAACCTGGTCCCGGTCCTTGTCCTTGGCCGCTTTCTCCATGGCCAGCTCCTTCTCGGCTCTCGCGGCCACAGCCTTTTGCCGCTCCGCTTCCTACTGAGCCTTTTCCAGCTCGGCCTTGAGCGCCTCAAGCTCCGTCGTTGTAGCTGTCATACAAAATAGGTCGGCATTAGCATTCCAAAGCTCAAATAAAACTCAAAGTAAATTCGGGAACATGGTAGTTTTCTGCTTACCTTGGGCCCGCTCAATCTGCTTTTGCATCAGATTGAGGTCCTCCTCGAAGTGTTTGAGCTTCCAATTCATCTCCGCTACCTCCTCAACAGCGGAGTTCAGAGCCGAGGACGAGGCCTGCACATGCAGAACTATTTAGCCTCCTAGTTAGAATATCAATCCTCTGGCCGGCTTCTCTGATAAAACCAGCAAGAGTCTTGGGGGCTACTGCATCTCGACTTTTTGATAATTATCTATCTCGACCCCAAAGCCAGTTCTTCGAACCAGCTTTGGGCTTGGGGGCTACTGCTAGCCACACACTTACATGTGCTACCGTACGGCACAATAAAAAGTCTTCAGATTAAAGCATCTACTTAAATATGAAGCAAGTGTTGGGAAACATACCTCGAAGCCCTTGATGAGGCCCTTGAAGACCTTGTGCATTCTGGGCTCTATGGACCGGAAGCCGCACAACGCAGTGCTGACAAGGGCACGGTGCTCTTCCATGATAGAGGTTCCCATTAGGGCTACCTCCATCTCCTCAGCCCACCTCGCGGTAACACACCCTGAGGTGGGAGGGGTGGGTGGAACAGCCTTAGGTCCCAAACTGTTGTGGTAGGAATGGAGGCCTCCGGCTCTGGTGGTGGCGCCTGATACGTCTCCAACATATCTATAATTTTTGATTGTTCCATGCTATTATAGTATCAATCTTGGATGTTTTATATGCAATTATATATCATTTTTTGGGACTAACCTATTAGCTTAGTGCCAAGTGTCAGTTGCTGTTTTTCGCCTGTTTTTGGTTTTCCAAGAAATCAGTACCAAACGAAGTCCAAATGCCACGAAACTTCTTGACGATTTTTTTCCAGACATAAGATACCCTAGAAGCTTCTGGAGGAAGTCGGAAGGCGAAGGAGGTGGCCATGAGCCACCATGGAATTAGGTCAAACATAGCAAAGGTGGGCCCACCTTTTTGCTACGTTTAACCTAATTGCACCTCTATAAATTCTCTAAAATCAGGAAACCAACAAAGAGCCACCCAAAACGCTTTTTCCGCCGCCGCAAGCTTCTGTTCTCACGAGATCCCATCTGGAGGCCTTTTCCGACACTCTGTCGGAGGGGGAATCGATCACGGAGCGCTTCTAAATCAACCGTGCTGCCCCTTCAATGATGTGTGAGTAGTTTACCACAGACCTACAGGTCCATAGGTAGTTGCTAGATGGCTTCTTCCCTCTCTTTGATATTCAATATAATGTTCTCCTCGATGTTCTTGGAGATCTATTCGATGTAATCCTTTTTTGCGGTTTGTTTGTTGGGATCCAATGAATTGTGAGTTTATGATCAAATTATCCATGAATATTATTTGAGTCTTCTCTGAACTCTTTTATGCATCATTATTATAGCTTTGTATTTCTCTCCAATCTATTGATTTGGTTTGGCTAACTAGATTTATTTATCTTGCAATGGGAGAGGTGCTTTGTGATGGGTTCAATCTTGCGGTGATCTATATCCCAGTGACAGAAGGGGACAAGACACGTATTTCTATTGTTTCCATTAAGGATAAAATGATGGGTTTTATTCATATTGCTTGAGTTTACTTTGTCTACATCATGTCATCTTGCTTAAGGCGTTACACCATTCTTTATGAACTTAATACTCTAGATGCATGTTGGATAGCGGATGATGTGTGGAGTAATAGTAGTAGATGCAGGAAGGAGTCGGTCTACTTGTCTCAGACTTTGTGCCTATATACATGATCATTGCCTTGGATATCATCATGATTATTCGCTTTTCTATTTGCCAAACAGTAATTTGTTTACCCACCGTATGCTATGTTCAAGAGAGAAGCCTCTAGTGAAAACTATGGCCCCAGTACTATTTTTATCATATATATTAAAATCCAAAAATACCTTGCTGCAATTTTATTTACTTTATTTTATTTTGTGTTTTTGTTTATCTATCTATCACTACAAGATTTGATCCTTGCAATTAACCGCCGAGGGATTGACAACCCCTTGTTTGCGTTGGGTACAAGTATTTGTTATTTTGTGTGTAGGTACTACTAACGGGGTGTTGCGTGGTTATCCTACAGGATTGATAACCTTGGTTCTTAACTGAGGGAAATACTTATCTCTATTGTTGAAAGCACAAGTGCTCCTTGGGTGATTTTGGTAATTAATGTCAACATATCTCCTGTTGGACTGATAGTTTTATCTAGTGTATTTCAGATAACTCCAAAAAGGACGTGGAATGGACAAGAGGATGTGGACCCCCTTCAAGGTGCTAAGGACAAAGATTGGCAAAAGCTCAAGACTCTTCATCTTTATTTTGGTGATCAAAGATCACATTGAGTCCATAGGAAAGCCAATACTATTAAAAGGGATGAGGTGTTGCTTAATGGATTGCTTGCTCAAATGCTTAGTGATATTGCTCCAAAACCCTCATGTCGGTGTACTAAAGTTTGGGCCCTTTTGTACCCCTTACTTGTGCACGGGCAGTTGTAGCCGCACCTGCGGCGAGGCTTGGCGGGGGCAGTTGGAGGCAAAATACAAGATGACCAAGGCGGTATCCGAGCCAGTAATCAGAGAGCAGAAGACAAGCTGAGCCCCCGGCAAGGATTCTTGCCGGGGTGATTTGCGAGCGCCGGCAAGCTGCTTGCCGGGGTGGTTTGCGAAGCCTCAGCTAGACCACCACCCTTGAGGTTGAGAGCTCTGACACCTCGACAAACGTCAAGACCAAGACTCAGGGGCACATGCATAGTAGCATGCAGATCTTTGTGAAGACTGGTGGCATGCAGATCTTCGTGGAGACCAGAGAGCGAAGTTCCCAGCAAGGTTCTTGCCGGGGACGACTGCGAGGCCCCGGCAAGATTCTTGCCGGGGACGACTGCGAGGCCCCGGCAAGGCTCTTGCCGGGGACGATTGCGAGGCCACGGCAAGGCTCGCACACGACAAGGCTCCGCCGCCCTGCCACCGTCCCGGCACAACAATTAGCCAGCCAACCAGGCGAGCACCTGCGTGGTGGCATGCAGATATTCATGAAGATCTTGTCACCGCTCCAGCGCAGCGGCTAGCCAGTCAGCTTGGCACTACATGCCGCGTCACCTTGGATGCGTGTCAGGACGGGGTGAGGCGGCGACGGATGGGACGGGCTCTATTTCTGTCCCCGATAAAGTTAGAGGGCACGTAGGCTGCGCATTTAATGCACTTGTCCTAAGACGCCAGAGATAAGCACATGTACTGTAGCACTTTACACCTCCTGTATGCCTGTACGCCACTGTGGTAGCCCCTTGGTATAAAAGGAGGCCCAAGGCAATACAGGGGGGACTTTTGGACTTTCCGGCCCAGTTTGCATGCGAAGCAGCTAGCCAAAGCTCAAGAACACTCAATATACACCCAAAGCAAGACTAGGGTTTTATGCTTCTGAGCGGCCCGAACCTGGGTAAAAATCCCTCGTGTTGATCTCTAGATCTGCTCTTCGTGCACCCCTCCTCCCTGCCAAACCGTAGAAGGGATCCACCCGATCCCATAGGTGTCGTTTCCCCGACATCTTTGGCGCGCCAGGTAGGGGGAAGAGGTTGTACAAACCTGATCTAGGCGTCAGCGCATCGACTTCTTCAATATCTTCATTATCATGTCTCCAAAGAGAAAGAGCATCGTGGCGATTGGTTCATCTCCGGTCGATCTGCCCGCACCAGCGCGGACGGACGACAATATGGACGTGGGTGGAGGCCACGGGCTTCCACGACGCTCCGGCGATCAGAGCCACGCGAGCGGCAACGACCCGCACGTCGCCGGGTCCAGGGACGGGGCCGTGCTGTCTACGGGTGGCGTGGTGAACCCCAGGGAAGGAAGGGTGACCTCCAAGACACCCCCGCCAGCGCATGCGCCGCGACCTTCCCAGGTCGTGCGCGATGAGCAGCACCGCGGCGTGGGTGATCACGAGCGTTCCCATGGAAGGGCCCCTTTGCATCATTCTCGAGATGCGCCGGGCCAGCATGAATGCCAAGACGTTGGCAGAAACGGCGCGTGGCTGCGGGACCGTGATAGAGCTCCTTCTAACATGGTTAGAAGTTAGAGCGCTTCATGATCCACGCAGCTGTCGCCGCCGCCCACGCCAACAGAAGCGTTGGCGCGCGTACATCTGCTTCTAGATTTCCCTTCTGCTGCAGAGAAGCTCGACGAGTGGAGAGCCACCATTCGGAGCCTCGTCGGCTTCGCCAATAAGGATGGACCGCAGCAGGCGGGGCCCTTGTGCTGGCGCTCTGTTGAGCCGGCGCGTGCCAAAGGCGGAAGGATCGGATGTGCTGCGACCACGGTGCACTCTCCTCCTCCATGGCAGCAACAGCAGCCACCAGCTCGTTGGGTCGAGGCCTGTGACAACGGTTCCACAACATCGTCCGACCCACGAGCCCTGCCGAAATCAACGCCAAGTTCTTCGAGAGCGAGTCAAGGAAGACGCTCGAACCACTATCGAGTGGCGACGGGAAGCGTGCCATCAGTCTGATAGGCGCGCTGGCCCACTGTAGATCGGCCTGCGCCGAGAGATTTTGATAACTTACCTTACGAGGTGGGTTGTCCAGCTTTTACCCGTGGGCTGCGGCGATTCCAGTGGCCCACTCACCGCACGTTCAAGCCTGAGGTCGGAGAGAAATACGACGGCAAGACTCACCCGTCGGAGTTCCTGAGCATCTATACCATTGCAATGCAAGCTGCCGGGGCTCGAGATGACAAGGTACTCGCCAACTACTTCCCGTTGGTACTCAAGCCCAACGTCAGGTCGTGGTTGATGCACCTGCCAGAGGATTCCATCTCTTCTTGGTCAGATCTGTGTCACGAGTTTGTTGGCGCCTTTACTGGAGGCCACCAAGCTCCTGGCCAGGCGAGTGATTTGCATATCATCCCCCAGAAAGATGGTGAATGCTTGCGCAAATACATACAGAGGTTCAGCCGTGTGCAGTACAACATCCCAGACATTCATCCTGCCGCTGTTATCAGCGCGTTCCATCAAAATGTGCGCAACCGCAAGATGCGTGAAGAGCTGGCAATGAACAAGATTAGAGATGTTGCCGAGCTTTATGTTTTTGCTGATAGATGTGCTCGGGCTGAAGAAGGAAGGAAGTATCCCCGTGAAGATGCCCGCGCAGAAAGTGATTCTGCAGATGAAGACGCCACCGCCCTGACAAAGAAGGGCCGACGGCGCAATAGGAAGCGCAAGGGTAAAACCGTGCTTGCTGTCGAGGAATCCGGCAACCCCGGCACCGCCAAGAAGCCTAAGGTTGACGACCCCGGCAAGGAGGTTGCCGGGTGCGCCGCCTGCCAGGCCTTGGCGGCTGCCGACAAGCCAGAGGGCTCCGACAAGCATTATTGCAAGATCCATCGCACCAAGGGCCATGACCTCCAAAATTGCCGGCAAGTTGAGTAGCTTGTAGAGAAGCAGAAAGCTGAGTATGAGAGGCAAGACAAGGAGAAGGGCCAGGACGGTGCTGAGGGGTCCGGCAAGAAGCGTGGCGGCCGAGGGGGTCGCCGCGGCAAGGATAAGCAATCGGAGAGGCCCGCTCGGGGCCGCGACAAGAAAGAGGGAGATGATGATCATGACGAGGACGACGAGTCCAGCGAGCACGAGTTCCAGAAAGCAACAGAGGCCATGTGCGTCGATGGTGGCACCTCGTTGCATGCCTCTCACCGCCAACTGAAACAGTGGGCTCGTGAGATCAATGCGGCAGAGCCATCGTTCGATGCCCAGAAGCCGCTGAAATGGTCCAACACGCCTATCATTTTTTACACTAAGGATCACCCTGATCGCACGACGGCAGTGGGGTGTTTGCCATTGTTGGTTTCGCCAACGATACGCAACCTCAAGGTGACAAAAGTGCTTGTTGACGATGGGGCCGGTCTGAACTTGATCTCACCCACTGTGATCAAGAGGCTGCAAGTTCCTGATGGAGATCTCGAAGAGACGGGCACGTTTCAAGGGATCAATCCAGGAAGGAGTCAGCCAAAGGGCAAGATTACGCTACCAGTTACGTTTGGTGGCGAGCTGAACTATAGGACGGAGAAGATCATTTTTGATGTTGCCAAGATCCCCTTGCCCTATAATGGGATCCTCGGCCGCCCGGCACTGGCCAAGTTCATGGCGGCATCACATTACGCTTACAATACGTTGAAGATGCCCGGACCAATGAGCATCATCACCGTCCACTCCGACAAGAAAGAGGCGCTCATCTGCGTTGACCAACTCTACCGAGAGGCAGTTGCAGCAACTGCCGCCAAGGCACTTGCTCCTGCCGCTGAAGCTCCGGGAGGGAAGAAGACCGGCAAGACCTCTCCCGGCAAGACCTCTCCCGGCAAGACCTCTTGTACCCACTCCGGCAAGCGCGCCTCTTTGGAGTGCTGCGCCCCCGTCGAGGACGTGCCAGAGAGCTCCACCGGCAAGAGCAAGAAATCCAAGGCAGCACCACCAGAAACTAAGAAGGTGCCCGTCAAGGAGGACGGCACGGGCGGGGCTTTCACTATAAGCTCCACCCTCGACAGCAAATAGGAAGGCGCGCTCATCGCCTTCCTGCGGGCGAATGTCGATGCGTTTGCATGGCAAGCATCTAACATCCCCGACATTCCCAGGAAGGTGATTGAGCACCATCTTGCTGTCTGTCCTCATGCGCGGCCTGTCAAGCAGAAGGTCAGGAAGCAAGCTTTGGAGCGGCAAGAGTTCATCATTGAAGAGATTAGGAAGTTGGAAGCAGTAGGTTTGGTTAGAGGAGTGCTCCACCCAATGTGGTTGGCCAATCCGGTGGTGGTGCGCAAGGCAAACGGGAAATGGAGGTTGTGCATTGATTATACAGATATCAATAAAGCCTGCCCAAAGGATCCTTTCCCTTTGCCGCGCATCGACCAGATCATGGACTCCACTGCTGGGTGCGACTTGCTATCGTTCCTTGATGCCTACTCAGGATACCATCAAATCTTCATGACAAAGGAAGATGAAGAGAAAACCGTGTTTATCACCCCATGTGGTACGTATTGTTTTATACGAATGCCTTTCGGGTTGAAAAGCGCTGGTTCAACGTTTGCAAGAGCAGTCCAAATTGGTTTTGAGCCTCAGCTACATAGAAATATGGAAGCTTATATGGATGACATAGTGGTCAAAACCAAGGACAGGGCAACGCTCATACAAGATCTAGAAGAAACATTTGCGAATTTGCGCAAGATCAATCTCAAGCTCAACCCTGAGAAGTGTGTGTTTGGCGTCCCATCCGGCAAACTTCTCGGGTTCTTTGTGTCTCAGTGTGGGATCGAGGCGAACCCCGACAAGATCAAGGCGATTGAGCAGATTGAAGCACCAAGACGAGTCAAAGATGTACGTCGACTTGCTGGCTGTGTTGCTGCTTTGAGCAGGTTCATCTCCAAATCTGCTGAGCGCGCCCTGCCCTTTTTCAAGATCTTGAAAAAGGCAGGTCCAATGAAATGGACTCCGAAAGCAGAGGCAGCGCTGCAAGATTTGAAGAGGTACCTCTCCTCTACGCCAACACTAGTCGCGCCCAAGCCACAAGAGCCGTTGTTGCTGTATCTGGCGGCAACAAATCAAGTGGTCAGTGCTGCGCTAGTGGCGCAGAGAGAAGTTGACGAAGAAGCAGCAGCAGTGGCAAGACCGTCGGATGATGAGCCGGAGTTCTCCCCGGCAGGGTCTGGTGCCGGCAAGGCAAGACCCCCGGCAGGATCTAGTGCAGGCAAGGAAGGGCCCCGGCAGAATCTGGTGCCGGCAAGGCGGGATCTGCGCAAGCAAATGGAGTGACACAGAAGAAGAAGATGGTGCAGCACCCAGTTTATTTTGTCAGCTCCCTTTTGCAGGGGGCTAGATCAAGATACTCTGGAGTGCAGAAGTTGTTCTTCGGCCTTCTTATGGCCTCGAGAAAGCCGTGCCACTACTTTCAGGCACATGAGATCACCGTCATCACTCGCTTCCCGTTGGAATGGATCTTGCACAACCCAGATGCAACTGGAAGGATTGTGGAGTGGGCGTTGGAACTGTCAAGCTTTGGTCTCAGGTTTGAAAGCACTTCAACGATTCAGAGCAGAGCCTTGGCAGAGTTCATTGCAGAATGGACCTCAACGCCTGACAAGGAAATTCAAAAGACCACTCTCCCCGGCAAGGAAACGAGCCGCGACTGGATTATGTACGTTGATGGGGCTTTCTCGCTGCAAGGCGCCGGTGCTGGTGTGCTACTTATTACACCCACCGGAGAGCACCTCAAGTACGTGGTCCAGATGCACTTTCCTAGGGAGAGATCAACAAACAACACTGCGGAGTATGGGGGACTGCTTGCCGGTCTTAGGATCGTGCCAGACCTTGGAATTACGAAGCTCATCGTCAGAGGTGATTCGCAGCTTGTCGTCAAACAAGTCAACAAAGATTATCAGAGCCCGCTGATGGAAGCATATGTAGATGAAGTAAGGAAGTTGGAGGAGCGTCTTGATGGTCTACAAGCAGAGCATGTTCCTCGAGCAGAGAACAACACTGCTGACGACCTGTCAAAATGTGTTGCCCTCAAGTTACCTGTGGAACTAGGAACTTTTGTGCTCCAACTAACTCAACCATCCGTTGAACCATCGGCAGGACAGAATAAGCGAAGGAAGTTGAGCCCCGGCAAGTACTTTCCCGCCGAGCTCCCAGGAGCTGCCGGCAAGGGAGTTGCCGGGGACGACGCCAAGCTTGCCGGGGGGCGACAGGCTCCGACAGGGCCTCAAGCCCTTGCCGTAGAGACAACTGCTCCCATGGCAGAAGACACACCTTTAGTCCTTGCCGTCGAGCCCCAGGCTCCAGCATGGGCACAACACACCGTTCGGTTCCTCCAAACAGGGGAACTCCCTGAGGAATAGGAAGAAGCGGAGAAAGTAGCCCGTCGGTCTAGCATGTACCAGTTTGTGGACGATGTCCTGTACAGAAAAAGACCGAACGGCGTGAAATTGAAGTGCATTCCTCAGGAGGACGGACTGGAGCTGTTGGCAGAGATACATGGAGGCATATGTGGCTCTCACATAGGATCAAGAGCTCTTGCCGGGAAGGCATTCCGGCAAGGTTTCTTTTGGCCCACTGCCCTCCAGGATGCAACTGCACTAGTAACCAAGTGTGAAGCGTGCCAGTTCCATTCGAAGAAACTTCATTAGCCAGCCCAAGCTCTTCAGACGATCCCTCTTTCCTGGCCATTTTCGGTCTAGGGGCTCGACATATTGGGCCCCTTTCCCCATGCTATCGGGGGCTTTGAGTACTTGTATGTCGCAATCGACAAGTTCACAAAGTGGCCGGAAGTGGAAGCAGTGAGAAAGGTGACAACACAGTCAGCCGTCAAGTTCTTCAAAGGATTAGTTTGCCGTTTTGGTGTGCCAAACAGAGTCATCACCGACAACGGCACACAGTTCATAAGCCTCACCTTCATGCAGTATATCCAAGACCTTGGCAGCAAAATTTGTTTTGCTTCTGTTGCTCATCCAAGAAGCAATGACCAAGCGGAAAGGGCAAATGCTGAGGTGCTACGGGGTATCAAGACAAGAACTTTCGACAGGCTGCACAAGAGCGGAAGACGCTGGATTGATGAGTTGCCGGCGGTCCTTTGGTCAATCAGGACGAAACCAAATCGAGCCATTGGCCAGACACCTTTCTCCCTGGTATACGGGGCGGAAGCAGTTCTCCCCACAGAACTCATACGGTTCACCTCGAGTGCTCGCTTATGATGAGCTTGAGCAAGAGCAGTTGCAGCAAGATGATGCTACGCTCCTTGAGGAAGATCGTCTTCAGGCTGCTGTGCGAGCCGCACGCTACCAGCAAGCCTTGCGCCGCTACCACAGCCGCAAGGTTCATGCCCGAAGCCTTGAGGAAGGCGACCTTGTTCTTTGGCGCGTTCAGTCCACCAAGAATTCCAAAAAGTTGACGCCAAAGTGGGAAGGCCCTTATCGGGTGATACGAGTCACCAGGCCCGGCACAGTCCACCTGGAGACCGAAGATGCCATTCCAGTGAGCAACTCCTGGAATATCGAACATCTTCGCAAGTTTTACCCATGAGGCGCGGTTGCCGGGACCCCCGGCAACCCCCCTTTTGTACTAGCCTTGCCGGCAAGGCATATAATCCTATGTACAAAGCCAGGCGCAGACCCTGTGCGCAGTTGAATAAGTTTATGTATGTACAGTTCTTGTTGATTTCCATGTTTATTTATATGCATGCCTATCCAGGATATTGTACTACGTTCGTTTCCAGCAAGTACTGATGAACCGCCAAGGTTCCATGCTCCTATTTTCTCTTCTTTCTTTTTCTCAAAGGACAGAAGGTTCCCTCGCATACAAGTTTGCCGGGGGGGGATAGAGAATGTGGGCGCCAGCAAGCGAGAGTGTGGGCGCCAGCAGGCGACGTTCGAAGTGGCATCTTGAGGGAAAGAGTACAACAGCAAAAAAAGCTAAGTTGTGAAACCTTGAGCGATTTTCTTTTAAATGTAAGGTTATTTCCCTCGAATGGTTTCGTTTCTTGTATGGAAAACCTGCACGCGAAGGAACCTCGTCGCAATTGGTTGCGCCCTCGCTCTGTTTCGAGTCCGCTCAGCAGTTCAAATGGCTGCACTAAGAGCGGCAAGGTGTCTTGCCAGCAGTGACACCCCCAGCAGGCTGCTAAGGATCCGTTCCTCAAAGCGCTCGCGGCAAGGGTGCGCGCACCGGCAAGCCCTTCCAAAGAAGCGTAGGGTGTATGCCATACGAGGAGGGATCAAACAAGGAAGATAGCATGCATTCAATCCAAAGCACATCAAGTTATATTACATCAGTGGTTGCCGCAGTTCTAAGTTAAGATAAATTGTCTTGGGCATGAGTTCATAGCGGCAAGGAAAAGAGAAGCGGCTAGTCCCGGCGCTCGCCTTCCACCCTCTTGACTTGGTCAACCATGCTGACGATGGGCGCGACAAGTTCTTCAAGCGCCCTGCGGTCCGCATCTGCCGGCAAGCTGTCTTGGCTCAGGTCAAGGCCGGGGTTCCTGTACGCCACCTTGGTGAGCACCTTGAGAAGGACGCCCCGACAAAGCTTGCGGGACTCATTGGCCAGTTGGGTTGCTCGACTAGAGTGGAGCAGCTTCAGGGCTTCAAGGACAGCCTCGAAGAACATGGTCAATCTGGTGCTCGTAGACACCCTCTCCTCGTGGGAATACCTGAAAGCCGGCAGGCCCATGGTGGATAGTTGTGCTGTGAGCCTCTCTGCGACATCGACGAGGCGTTCAGTCCAGATCTTCACGCCTTTCTCATAGTCATTATAAGTGGCAGCGGCGCTCTCAAGCAGTTGTTTCTCCTCCTGGAGGTCCTTAGCCAGGGTCTTCTCACGAGCCCTGCTGCTCTCAAGGGACTCCTTCAGCGTGGTCAGCTTTAGATTCAGATCGACAATGGAGTCTTTGGCTTCGGAGAGCAGTTTGGTCTTGTCAGATATGGTGACCTGCAGCTCCGCCAAGGTGTGGATAGTTTTGTCTCTATCGCTCTTCAGCGTTGAGACCTCCTTGCGGTACTTCTCCAGCTCCGCCTCCAACTTCTCCACCTTCCCAGCCAGCTCGTTCCTGGAGGCCTCCATGGCTTCGGCGGCGTCGATGGCCTCCTTCAACTTGCCGGCATGATCCAGGACCTGGGCGTCGAGTGTGTCCTTGTGCTTCTGCTCCAGCTCCTGGGTCCGCTGCGTGACAAGCTTCTCAATTTCTTCATCCTTGCCATGGAGCTTGGCGGTAAGCGCCTCTTCACGGGTGGCAAGGTCTTCTTCTTGGGCATCGAGTGCAATGCGGCGCTCCCTTAGATTGGCGATCTGTACGGCGGCCTCCTCCTGAGCCTTCTCAACATCGGACTGCTTCAGGAGAAGTTCGTTCCAACACTCGTTCAGCTACTCCTAGCTATTCTTCAGCTCCTGCCGGGCCTCGGCAAACCAGATCTGCGTCTGCTCGATGCGTTTCTAGAAGTCCGCCTCTGCCACGTCAAAAACCGCCGTCCTGGAGTCTAGTTTCTCCTTGCGGGCACGGTGAAGCGCCTGGAGCTTCTGAAAGTTGCTGCTCATAGCTTGGAGGAGCTGGTCCTCCTTGGAACTGCTGCTGCTGGCGCTCGGCTCGTCGACAACCTGGAGCCCGGCGGCGGCAATGACTTCTTCGTCAAAAACCTCCCCCTCGGATGGCGCTCCGGTGCTTGCCGTCCCCGGGATGCTGACGAACAGGTCGTCACCTATCTTCAGGTACCTGCTTGAGATGGGGGCTTCGGAAGTTGACGGTTGGCCTTCGACCACCGTCTCCCCGGCTCCAGTGGACTCCGGGACCGATGTAGCGCCAGGCGCTCCTGCGGCAGGGATGCCGTCAGTACGGTCGCCGGTCTCCTTGCCGGCCTCCCGGGCAGACCCCTTGGCGGTTTCTTCATGCGTGTCCTTGGCGGCCTCATCGGCAGCAACCTTGGCGGCCTCATCGGCAGCAACCTTGGCGGCCTCGGCGGCGGCATCCTTGGCGGTCTCTTCGATGGTGGTGTCAATATCCATTCGATCCACTGTGGAGGGGTCTGAAAGCCAAGGAAAAGAAACAAGATGAAACCCAGATTGAAGCTCAAGGCCAACAAGAAAAAGAGAAAAAGATCGCATAAGAAAAGTGACAGAGGCCAGGAAGCAGGCGGTTTACCTGTGACAAGCGGTGGAGGGGCGGTCCCCTCCCCGACAACGCCAGTTGCTGGGGTGGAGCTGCCGGCACCTGTGCTCACCGGCTCTTCCCACATGCGAATGGGATCGTCGGTGGGAGTCCTTGCCGGGGACCCGCCCCTGGGCGGTGTGGTTGACGGGGGCGGCATGTCAGGAGTGGCCCTCGGCGGCTCCTCCTGTCGCTGTTCCTCTCTTGCGAACCCGACAAGGTTAGCAGTAAAGATACACACCCCGACACTCGCCAGCGGAAAGTGAGTAACGGGCTCACGCTGGGGGCTGAGTCGGGGGCTGCGTCGTGGGCTGGGATCCGGGCTGATCGTGATCGTCTCCGGTGCGCTTGAAGTGCTTGCTGGGGGCTCGTCGCCCGTCGAGGTCTTGGCCTTCTTCGCCATCCTCTGCGCCAACGTCTCTGTGTCGCTGCAGGGGCAGACCAAAACAAGGTCAAATGAGATAAGATAATCAAGGCTAAGGGGATGAAGAATGCGGCGAGATGCTTACTCATCTACTTCTTCTTCTTCTGGCCTCTCCTTCCTCCTTGGGCTGAAAGAGGAGAGGTCGAATTCGGCCTCTGGTATGGCGCCCGTGCGAGGGGGGATGGAGTCCTGGGCCGCTTGGCCATGGTGGAGGCAGCGGCCGCTTTCTCCTTTGCCGCCGCGGCCGAGCGTCTCGTATGGCGCACAGGTTGCGGCTGGGCCTCTTGCCGCTGCACCACCTTGCCGGCCGCTCCCTTGCCGGGGCCCTCTTCGTGCGAAGAGGCCTGCTGGACTGGCTCGCCGGAGCCGGCTCGCCGAAGGACATGTTTCTTCTTCCCCGGGGCTGGGGGCTCCTTGTGCGGCTCCTCCTCAGCTTCCCCTTCAGCCGTCTCCTCGGCAGAAGGCCCCCCGCAGCGGTGCCGCTGTGAGCCCCGGTAGGCTCCCCTCGCTCAGCAAAATCCTCCTCTATGCTGGCTTCGTCTTCCACAAAGCCGACGCTGCCGGCCTTCTCGGCAAGGGCTGCCTCTTCCGCTCTGGTGGCAATGTACGGCACCTCCTCGTCGGTGGTGGGGCGGATGAGCTGCGTCTCTTCCCGGACGGTGTAACACCCCATGTCCTTAGCCACAGTAATCACTTTTGATAATGACAAGTCAGTATGTTTAACAGTGCATGATCATCATTAGCATCATATTGCATTTCAATTCCTAAGTCAAAATTCAAATTTAAATGAAAGTGGAAAATAAAAGTTGTCCAACATAGAAACTAAAATGTTCAATAAATAACAAATATTACAGAGACTATTCTAAAATTGTAACCAACAATTAATAAATTAATTAGGTGGCTCTAACTTTACCAAAACAGCAAGGTTTAATACATTTTATTTATTATAAAATTTGTGTGAGCTCCAATTGTCTCCAAACCAATTTTTGGTAGTAGTAGATAATGCCTAGCAATTAATGGAACAAGTGCCATGTTTTACAAAAGTCATTTTGAGGCCTAACTAATTAAAAAAATAGAAAATAGGAATAAATAAAAAGAAAAAGACAAACGAAAACAAGACAAAATAAAAAGAAAACCCCCCTGGCCTAACTGGGCCTCAGCCCAGCAGGCCGGCTCACCCCACTCCCCTATATGGCCTACCCCGGCCACCCCCGAAACACTAGCTACCCACCCCGATCCCCACTTCCCCCCTCTTTCTCTCTCGATCCCGTCTGGATCGGGCGCCCGTCGCCTCGCGCCGTCGCCAACTCCCCGGCGCCGCCCCATCATCGGACCGCGCCGCCTCCCCCTCGTTGGACCGCCTCGCTCGTCCCCGCCCTCCTCCTCGACCCCCACTGCCCCGTGCCCTACTACCCGCCGTGAGAACCCCAACCTCCTCCTCTCCCACCCCTGCTCCGCGCGTGCACGCCCGCGTGCGGCCGCGCCTCGCTCGCGCCCCGCCCGCGCTCACCGCCCCTTCGCCGCAGCTCCGCAGCCGCCGCCACTTCCTGCGCTCGCCCCGCCTGCTGCTTGCGGCAGCGCGGCTGCTGCCGCAGCCGCCCACTCGTCGTCGCGCCACCGCAGCCACCGCGCTGCCGCTGTTGCTCTGCTCCGCCGGCCTCGCCCCGCCGCGCTCCGGCCCCGGCCGCGCCCAGCACCCGCTCGCCACTGCCGCTGCCCGCGCGCGCGCGCGCCCGCGCATGCCTGGCCGCGCCCGCGCGCCGCGCCCGCTATGCCTCTCGGGCCACTGCCAGGTGGGGCCGAAGCCCCTGTGCCACTGACTAGGGGGCCCCACGGCCCAGAACGTTTAAAAAAATAAATAAAAAATGAAATAAATAATTAATTAATTAGTGAATTAATTAATTTAATTAATCATGTTTAATTAATCTAATTAATTAGTTAGTTTAATTAATTCCGTAATTAGGTTAACTAAACCCTAATTAGCTAAACAGTGAATGATAGGTGGGACCCACGTGTCAGGTTGACCCAGTCAACTGCACTATTGACTGCTGACATCAGCATGATGTCATGCTGACGTCATCAATTACTGTTTTGGATAATGTTGAATTTAAATAAATAATAAAATTCCAGAAATTAATTAATACTTTAGAAAATCATATAAAATAAAACCGTAACTCTGATGAAAATACTTTATACATGAAACTTGCTCAGAATTTTGATACGAACCCGAATACGCCCTCCGTATTCCTGTCAGATGCCCCTAGATATATGAACGTTGAACTTTTAGACCGATTTCGTTAAATGAATAGTGTCCAACTTTAATTTAATAAATCCAGATAAATTCCTAAATTAACTAAATCATTTAGTTAGGCAGTAGAACACCCCGGCATATCATTTAGGCATGTCATACATATTGTTTGCATTATTGCCGTGGATTTATTGTTTCTCTCCCCCTCCTTCCCTCTCGATAGACGTTGAGACCGACGACACTGCACCTGGGTACGACTACACTATCGACAAGCAGCCCGTTGACGACCCCTCTCTCTTGCCAGAGCAACCAGGCAAGCCCCCCCTTGAGCATCCAGATATCGCCCATTCCATTTCTCCTTCTTGCATTAGATTTTGCTACTGTTAATGTATGCTCCTATTCTGATGCATAGCCTGCTGTTGTAACCTGTTCATTGTTACCTTACCTGCCTATGATAAACTGTTTAGTATAGGTTGGTAGTGAACCATCAGTGACCCCACCACCTTTCCCTTGTTGCCCCTGCTTGATCGTCGATGATTCGATCAATGTGATCGTCGACCAGAGACCGACACATCACCTTACCCCCCTTAGTTGTACGACTCTGCATAGTTACTATCGAGTGTCGAGGGTGATACCTCATAACGCACTCCTGATGAATACTCTGCAGTGTAGCTATTCGGTCGTGGTCATCGAGGGTGATTCCTCCTTCTCCACTTCTGATACGACTCTGTCGTGCAACCCTTCAGTGTGAATCTCGAGGGTGATGCCTTATACGTTCACCCTGATGATTTCATCGAGTGGAATCCACCGAGGGTGATTCCTCGGGTTTCCCCCTTGATGTTATGACCACACGGTTACTTGACCTTTGTTACAGGCGGGTCGACCCTGATGGGTACCCGCTGGGGATCGGTGATGTCGAGTGTGCCGGAAGGGCACTCGAGTGTGATATTGAGGCAGAGCTTCAGAAACTCTAACTGTCTCCGCGTGATACTAAATGAGCCTATTGGATTTGGGTGTGTGATCTGAGTGGGTCGACGTGCCCTATATGAACTACCACCACGCGGGATTATGGTTATGGGGCCCTCTACGTCATACATTTCTCCCGAAAGCTCCTCAGACGTCACGATTCACCGTGCAGGCTGATTGTCGGGATTGGGCTGGATACTTCACTGACGAGTTCAGTGTCGCGCCTGCACCCCGGCCAGCCACGCAACGCGCAGGGTGCCCAGGGCGATGGCCCAAGACCTTTGGGTGCATAGGTTAGTCCGGCGTGCTGACCTCTCTGCCGAGCCTAGGTAGGGCGTTGCTTCGTGTTGATCTACCGAGGCCGGGCATTACCCAGCAAGTGTGTCCGGCCAGAGTTGATCGAGCGTGTTGGGTAACAGTAGTGCACCCCTGCAGGGATGAATAATCTATCGATAGCCGGTCCTACGGTAAAGGATGCTTAGTTTGTGTATCCCGATCTACTACTTGAACTGGATAATTGTTACTTAATTGAAGCTTCGGGATCGCTTTCTCGCTTGGCAGTCGAGGAAGGATCTCTAGGCTTGCTTCGACATGTTTGCTAAATAAAATGCTATTCTACTCTCTTCTATTGCTGCAAGATGATGGCTTGTGAAGATGTGTGATGATGCTAGTCTTCGATAGGACTAGGCCTTCTCTCTATTCTGGCATTTCTGCAGCACAGTCCACTTATACAGCCTTTCCTCTTTGATAATGTTGCATATGTAGTGTAGATCCTTGCTTGCTGAGTACTTCAGATGAGTACTCACGGTTGCTTTGTTACTTCTTTTTCCCCATACCCCACCTTGATGATACATCAGACGATGGAGTCCAGGAGCCAGATGCCACCACAGGAGCTTACTACCAGGAGGGTCTAGAGGGCACGTACTACTGGATCGAGCCAGCCGACCAGGAGTAGGATCGGAGGCTCCCAGGCAGGAGGCCAACGCCTTTCGATCTAGTGTCGTTGTTTGTGCTAGCCTTCTTAAGGCAAACTTGTCTAACTATGTCTGTACTCAGATAATATTTGTATGACTGACTTATGTATTCGGATCTTCGGATCCCTGGTCTGTAATATTGTGGATCTCCGTTTATTTGTGTTAGAGTTGTGTTGTGATATCTTCCCGTGAGTCCCTGTGCTTGATCGTGCATGCTTGCGTGTATGATTAGTGCACGATTAAGTCGGGGGCGTCACAAGTTGGTATCAGAGCCGACTGCCTGTAGGAAGCCCCCTTCCAAATTCCTTGGCCGAAGTTGAGTCTAGACACCGAAAAACTAATTTACTAACTTGGCTGTGTGGCTTACGGGCCCACGTCGCCAACTGGGTGGTATTTGGATCTTTTATTCCTCGTCTATACTCTGGGACTCTGATCTCTCTTCTATTTGGGTTAAATAAATTTTACTAACGCCGACACTTAGGATCTCGTAAATCCTATCTACCCGGAGAGCTTGATATCTGTGCGATTTCCCTGTCATTGATCTGATTAGTCTGATAATCATTTTCCTTTCCATTGTTTTGTTTAACCTTTCTCTCCGAGTTGTGTTAAACTTCTCATTGTCATTTCACAAACCTGAATTTCCTCTATTTCAGATGGACCGTTTGTTTCCACCGCGCCCTACGACATAGCTTGTGCTTCGCACTTGGGCTCGTGATGCCCCTGGGTTTCCAGCTGTCCTGATCGCTCTCATGACCAGACTTGGCTACCGTTGGTACCCCGAGTACATGGTTTACAAGGATTACCGCGAGTTCAATCAGGAGCAGTACCATGCTGATGTTCGTATCTATGATCGGCAAGATGACTCAGACACTGAGCTGCACCTTTTCCACGGTATCGGCGTGACGATTGAGATGGTAGTACATGATGCCGCCTACTCTGCTGTCGCACGTCTCCGAGGACAGCTCAACGATATCTTGGATGACTCTGAGTTCCGATACATTCCGTATGCCCCTGCTAGAGATGCTACTGGATACTACACAGCTATCTGTGCCCCGCACGAGCCTCGTCGCTATGACCCGCGCGTTCTGATTCAGTGCACTCAGGCTCTGGATCACACTGTTCGGGCTCTTGCCGTCGAGTTGGTTGCCACTCGAGCACATCTCTACGATGCTATGACGCAGTTGCTACCCGCTGTTCGCACAGGGATACATCCGGAGCACATCCTTTATCCGCGCAGGACTCAGATATATGCTGGTATTGATTGGCCTGCTGTTGGAGGTCACACACCTGCACGTGGACCTCTTCTTACAGCTCGAGACCGGGTTCTGCATCAGAGTGCACATGGAGCACAGGATCCTACCGCGACGAACATTCGTCGTCCGCACTCGCAGTTACCCCGTTTCAGTGGTTTTCTCCGACGTTGATGTAGCCTTTTCTATGTCTTGTTGTGTACTTCCTTACCGCGTGCCTGCGCGCCGCCTAATATGTCTAGTTCTAAATTTGCGCCGTTATGCTGTCCGCATGTACCCGACTCTGTGTAAGGATCTGTATGTCTTAATCGACTACTGCTATGTATCTGTTACACTGCTTAAATTGTTGTCGAGTTACATCATGCTTGTCGCTAAACGCTCGCCATTGCTTTTACTAAACTACCCCCTCTTGATACTTAGCAGGATGGTTAGACCAGGTGGTCGTGGTCGTGGTGCCCCTGAACGTCCACCACCGCTAGACTATATGGCAGCTATGATGCAACAATTCGAGCTCAACCGCCAGTTCATGACTGGGATCATGGCTCAGTTTCCGCATCAGAACAACCAGAACCCTCCTTCAATAACTCTGCCGGAGTTTATGCGACTCAACCCCACTCAGTTCTGCAACTCTGACAAGCCACTGGATGCTGATGACTGGCTCCACGACATCACTCACGAGATGGAGTCTGCTAACGTCGCTCCTGCCAACTTCGTCACCTTCGCGGCCTTTTTCCTAAAGGGACCCACTGCTCAATGGTGGGACACCCACAAGCGTACACTGCCCGCTGGAACAGTCATTACCTGGTATGAGTTCCAGGCTGCTTTCCGTGCACGTTACATCCCTCAGGCAATTATGGAACGGATGAAGACCCAGTTCCGCAACCTCACTCAGGGCAACAAGACTGTCGAAGCTTATCAGCGGGAATTTCTTGACCTCTCCCGCTATGCTGAAGAAGACATCGCCACAGATGCCCGTAGACAAGAGAAGTTCCGTAATGGACTCCACCCAGACCTCGAGCTTGCCCTTGCTACTCAAGACTTGAACGACTTTTCAACACTTGTGAACAAGGCTATTCTTGTTGAGACCGCTCAGATGAAGCATAAGGACTCGCATAAATGCTATCGTGATGCTGGCTCATCTTCGGGCTCAGCACAGAAGCGTCGAGTCTGGATTCCCAACAATGTGTTCCATCCAAATACCTCTACGCCAAAGAACAACTATGCTGCACCACATCTGCCTCCTCCACCACCGAGGCAGCCAAGAGCTCAAGCTATTCAAAACAATGATCCTCTTCGTCCTGAAGATGGTCTGTGCTTCAAGTCCCGCAAACCAGGTCACCAGGCTAAAGACTGCCGCCAGACACAGAATCAGTTAGCTTTTCCTCGTACTGGCCATGGCAATGGTCGTGGCAACAATTAGACCCACAACTATAATACTGGGTCTGCTGCACATGGTCGTGGACACGCTTACAACATTGACATTGAAGAAGTCCAGGATCAACCTGCTACCGTGATGGGTACCCTTCTCGTTAATTCAGTACCTGCTTCTGTATTATTTGATTCAGGAGCATCGCATTCATTCATGTCTGAAGCATTTGCATTATCTCATGACATTGCATTCGAAAAGATGAACCTGCCAGTAGTTGTCTGCACCCCTGGAGGCCAATGTCAAACCACTATGATGGCACACAATGTCCCTGTTGAAATCGAGGGATTTGAATTCCTGGCCTCACCTATTATCCTGAAGTCTTCCACCATAGACCTCATCCTCGGAATGGATTGGTTGAAAGCGCACTTTGCTTCGATCAATTGTGCCACTAAAGTCGTCCAACTTCTTCACCCCACCGATGAGATAGTGAATTATACCGCACGCATTACTCGAGATGCTGAAGCTCAGATATATGCTCTGAATGCTTTGAACGCCTCACCACTGGAAGGAATCAAGAACGTTCCTGTCGGTCGAGATTTTCTGGACGTCTTTCCGGAAGAACTCCCAGGAATACCCCCAGTTAGAGCTGTCGAGTTTGTCATTGACTTGAAGCCTGGCACTGTCCCTATTACCAAGCGTCCTTATAAGATGCCTCCGCACCACCTTCTCGAGCTTAAGGAAGAAATCGACAAGTCACTTAAGAGTGGTTTCATCTGCCCCAGTTCCTCTGCTTGGGGAGCACCTTCACTCTTCGTTAAGAAGAAGGATGGAACTAACCGATTGGTTCAGGATTATCGACCCATTAACCAAGCCACAATCTAGAATAAATACCCACTGCCCCGGATCAATGATCTTTATGATCAACTTGCTGGATCATTGGTATTCTCTAAACACGACTTGAGGTTGGGTTATCACCAGATCCGTGTCCGTGAAGAGGATATTCCCAAGACTGCATTCGTCACTCGTTATGGCTCCTATGAATACACCGTCATGTCATTTGGCCTAACGAATGCTCCAGCTACGTTCTCCCGTCTGATGAATTATATATTCATGGATTACCTCGACAAATTCGTCGTGGTTTATTTGGATGATATCCTTATATATTCCAAGAATGAAGAAGAACATGCCAAACATCTTCGCCTTGTTCTGGAGAGGCTTCGAGAACACAAGTTGTATGCCAAGTACTCCAAATGCGAATTCTGGCTTTCTGAAGTGACCTACCTTGGCCATGTGATTTCCAAGAATGGCATTGCTGTTAACCCGAAACGAGTTCAGGCTATTCTTGACTGGACTCCCCCGAAGAATGTCAAGCAAGTCAGAAGTTTTCTCGGACTTGCTAGTTACTACCGTCGATTTGTTGAGAACTTTTCCAAGATTGCAAAACCATTGACAAAACTGCTTCACAAAGGTGTTAAATTTGAGTGGACAGAGAAATGTCAAGAAAGCTTTCACACACTAAAAGATAAATTGACATCTGCCCCAGTATTAGCACCCCCGGATTCCCAAAAGGATTTCGTAATATACTGTGATGCATCTCGTCAAGGATTAGGCTGTGTCCTAATGCAAGAGCGTAAAGTGATTGCTTATGCCTCTCGACAATTACGTCCTCACGAAGAAAATTACCCGTGCACGATCTCGAACTTTCTGCGATTATTTATGCTCTAAAGCTATGGCGACATTACCTTCTCGGTAATCGTTGCGAGATATATACGGATCATCAAAGTTTGAAGTATCTATATACTCAACCGGATCTGAACCTTCGTCAACAAAGATGGCTCGAAACAATTGCCGATTATGATATGAATATCTCATATACCCCTGGCAAGGCTAATGTAATGGCCGATGCTTTGAGTCGCAAGGCTTATTGCAGCAACCATATGGTTCAGGAAACGCAACCTCTTCTCCACGAAGAGCTTCACAAATTGAACCTCCATATTGTTCCACAGGGTTATCTCAATACCCTGGTTGTCGAACCAGATTTAGAGCACAACATTAAGATTATACAAAAGTATGACTCTGAAGTCGAAAGGATTAAGCGGTACCTCGAGAAAGGAAAGCCGTCGGAATTCCATCTTGATAAGGATGGGATCCTATTTTTCCAACACCGTCTCTTCGTACCTAAGTTCAAGGATTAGAGGGAACACGTTATGAAGGAAGCTCATGACACTCCTTTGTCAATTCATCCTGGTAGCATAAAGATGTACCGTGACATTTGTCAGAGATACTGGTGGCCTAATATGAAGCGAGACATTGCTCGTTATGTTTCTGAGTGTGACGTTTGTCGCCGCATTAAAGCAGAACATCAAAGGCCTGCTGGAACTCTGCAACCCCTTGAAATTCCTGAATGGAAATGGGACAAGGTCCAAATGGATTTCATTACTGGTTTTCCCAGATCTTAGAAGGGACATGATGCTATTTTTGTCGTCATTGTCCGATTCTCAAAGGTTGCTCACTTTCTGCCTGTTAAGGAGACAATCACTGCTAGCCAGTTAGCAGACTTGTATGTTTCCCGAATTGTGTCGCTCCATGGTGTTCCGTTGGAGATCAGTTTTGATCGTGGCAGCCTCTTCACCACCAGATTCTGGAATAGTTTCCAAGAAGCTATGGGAACTCATCTGTCTTTCAGCACCGCTTTTCACCCTCAGTCACAGGGTCAAGTTGAACGAGTTAATCAAGTGCTCGAAGATATGCTTCGAGCTTGCATCATCTCCTTCGGTAAGAAATGGGAGGAATCTCTCCCGTATGCCGAATTCTCTTACAATAATAGCTATCAAGCTAGTCTGAAGATGGCACCGTTTGAAGTTCTATATGGTCGTAAGTGTCGAACCCCTCTGAATTGGTCAGAAACTGGGGAACGCTCACTCGTCGGACCAGACATTGTTCAGTAAGCTGAAGAACAAGTCTACATTGTCCGTGAACATTTGAAATCTGCTCAGTCTCGTCAGAAGAGCAACTATGACCGAAAGCACCAGGAAATGGTCTATCAACCTGGCGAGCAAGCTTACCTCCGCGTCACTCCGTTGAAGGGCACTCATCGGTTCGGAATCAAAGGCAAGTTAGCTCCTCGCTACATTGGCCCGTTCCGTATTCTTGCCCGTCGAGGAGAAGTGGCATATCAGTTGCAATTGCCGCCAAATCTTTCTCAAGTGCATGATGTCTTTCATGTATCCCAACTCCGTCGCTGCTTCAAGGATCCTATGCAAGCTGTGGATCACGAAATGCTTGAATTACGGGAAGATCCGTCTTATCCAGAATATCCCATCCGTATTCTTGATCAAGCTGAGCGTCGAACTCATCAGAAGTCAATCAAATTCCTCAAGGTTCAGTGGTCGAATCATTCTAAAGATGAAGCCACTTGGGAACGCGAGGATCGTCTTCGCGAAGAATACCCCACTTTCTTTCAGTCTTCCTCTTAATTCTCGGGACGAGAATTCTTGATAGATGAGGAGAATTGTAACACCCCATGTCATTAGCCACAGTAATCACTTTTGAGAATGACAAGTCAGCATGTTTAACTGTGCATGATCATCATTAGCATCATATTGCATTTCAACTCCTAAGTCAAAATTCAAATTTAAATGAAAGTGGAAAATAAAAGTTGTCCAACATAGAAACTAAAATGATCAATAAATAACAAATATTACAGAGACTATTCTAAAATTGTAACCAACAATTAATAAATTAATTAGGTGGCTCTAACTTTACCAAAACAGCAAGGTTTAATACATTTTATTTATTATAAAATTTGTGTGAGCTCCAATTGTCTCCAAACCAATTTTTGGCAGTAGTAGATAATGCCTAGCAATTAATGGAACAAGTGCCATGTTTTACAAAAGTCATTTTGAGGCCTAACTAATTACAAAACAGAAAATAGGAATAAATAAAAAGAAAAAGACAAAAGAAAATAAGACAAAATAAAAAGAAAACCCCCCTGGCCTAACTGGGCCTCAGCCTAGTAGGCTGGCCCACCCCACTCCCCTATATGGCCTACCCCAGCCACCCACGAAACCATAGCTACCCACCCCGATCCCCACTTCCCCCCTCTCTCTCTCGATCCCGTCTGGATCGGGCGCCCATCGCCTCGCGCCGTCGCCAACTCCCCGGCGCTGCCCCATCACTGGACCGCGCCGCCTCCACCTCGCCGGACCGCCTCGCTCGTCCCCGCCCTCCTCCTCGACCCCCACTGCCCCGTGCCCTACGACCCGCCGTGAGAACCCCAACCTCCTCCTCTCCCTCCCCTGCTCCACGCGTGCACGCCCGCGTGCGGCCGCGCCTCGCTCGCGCCCCGGCCGCGCTCATCGCCCCTTCGCCGCAGCTCCGCAGCCGCCGCCACTTCCTGCGCTCGCCCTGCTTGCTGCTTGCGGCTGCGCGGCTGCTGCCGCAGCCGCCCATTCGCCATCGCGCCACCGCAGCCACCCCGCTGCCGCTGCTGCTCTGCTCCGCCGGCCTCTCCCCGCCGCGCTCCAGCCCTGGCCGCGCCTGCGCGCCGCCCCCGCGCCCGCTGTGGCTCTCGGGCCACTGCCAGGTGGGGCCGAAGCCCCTGTGCCACTGACTAGGGGGCCCCACGGCCCAGAACGTTTAAAAAAATAAATAAAAGAAAATAAAAACGAAATTAATAATTAATTAATTAATTAGTGAATTAATTAATTTAATTAATCATGTTTAATTAATCTAATTAATTAGTTAGTTTAATTAATTCTGTAATTAGGTTAACTAAACCCTAATTAGCTAAACAGTGAATGACCGGTGGGACCCACGTGTCAGGTTGACCCAGTCAACTGCACTGTTGACTGCTGACATCAACATGATGTCATGCTGATGTCATCAATTACTGTTTCGGATAATGTTGAATTTAAATAAATAATAAAATTCCAGAAATTAATAAAAACTTTAGAAAATCATATAAAATAAACCGTAACTCCGATGAAAATACTTTATACATGAAACTTGCTCAGAATTTCGATACGAACCCGAATACGCCCTCTGTATTCCTGTCAGATGCCCCTAGCTATATGAACGTTGAACTTTTAGACCGATTTCGTTAAATGAATAGTGTCCAACTTTAATTAAATAAATCCAGATAAATTCCTAAATTAACTAAATCATTTAGTTAGGCAGTAGAACACCCCGGCATATCATTTAGGCATGTCATACATATTGTTTGCATTATTGCCGTGGATTTATTGTTTCTCTCCCCCTCCTTCTCTCTCGATAGACGCTGAGACCGACGACGCTGCACCTGGGTACGACTACACTACCGACGAGCAGCCCGTTGACGACCCCTCTCTCTTGCCAAAGCAACCAGGCAAGCCCCCCCTTGAGCATCCAGATATAGCCCATTCCATTTCTCCTTCTTGCATTAGATTTTGCTACTGTTAATGTATGCTCCTATTCTGATGCATAGCCTGCTGTTGTAACCTGTTCATTGTTACCTTACCTGCCTATGATAAACTGTTTAGTATAGGTTGGTAGTGAACCATCAGTGACCCCACCACCTTTCCCTTATTGCCCCTACTTGATCGTCGATGATTCGATCAATGTGATCGTCGACCAGAGACCGACACATCACCTCACCCCCTTAGTTGTACGACTCTGCATAGTTACTATCGAGCGCCGAGGGTGATACCTCGTAACGCACTCCTTATGAATACTCTGCAGTGTAGCTGTTCGGTCGTGGTCATCGAGGGTGATTCCTCCTTCTCCACTTCTGATACGACTCTGTCGTGCAACCCTTTAGTGTGAATCTCGAGGGTGATGCCTCATACGTTCACCCTGATGATTTCGTCGAGTGGAATCCACCGAGGGTGATTCCTCGGGTTTCCCCCTTGATGTTATGACCACACGGTTACTTGACCTTTGTTACAGGCGGGTCGACCCTGATGGGTACCCGCTGGGGATCGGTGATGTCGAGTGTGCCGGAAGGGCACTCGAGTGTGATATTGTGGCGGAGCTTCAGAAACACTGACTGTCTCCGCGTGATACTAAATGAGCCTATTGGATTTGGGTGTGTGATCTGAGTGGGTCGACGTGCCCTATACGCACTACCACCATGCGGGATTATGGTTATGGGGCCCTCTACGTCTTACGTTTCTCCCGAAAGCTCCTCAGACGTCACGATTCACCGTGCGGGCTGATTGTCGGGATTGGGCTGGATACTTCACTGACGAGTTCAGTGTCGCGCCTGCACCCCGGCCAGCCACGCAACACGCAGGGTGCCCAGGGCGATGGCCCAAGACCTCTGGGTGCATAGGTTAGTCCGGCGTGCTGACCTCTCTGCCGAGCCTAGGTAGGGCGTTGCTTCGTGTTGATCTACCAAGGCCGGGCATTACCCAGCAAGTGTGTCTGGCCAGAGTTGATCGAGCATGTTGGGTAACAGTAGTGCACCCCTGCAGGGATGAATAATCTATCGATAGCCGGTCCTACGGTAAAGGACGCTTAGTTTGTGTATCCCGATCTATTACTTGAACTGGATACTTGTTACTTAATTGAAGCTTCGGGATCGCTTTCTCGCTTGGGAGTCGAGGAAGGATCTCTAGGCTTGCTTCAACATGTTTGCTAAATAAAATGCTATTCTACTCTCTTCTATTGCTGCAAGATGATGGCATGTGAAGATGTTTGATGATGCTAGTCTTCGATAGGACTAGGCCTTCTCTCTATTCTGGCATTTCTGCAGCCCAGTCCACATATACAACCTTTCCTCTTTGATAATGTTGCATATGTAGTGTAGATCCTTGCTTGCTGAGTACTTCGGATGAGTACTCACGGTTGCTTTATTACTTCTTTTTCCCCATACCCCACCTTGATGATACATCAGACGATGGAGTCCAGGAGCCAGATGCCACCACAGGAGCTTACTACCAGGAGGGTCCAGAGGGCACGTACTACTGGATCGAGCCAGCCGACCAGGAGTAGGATCGGAGGCTCCCAGGCAGGAGGCCAACGCCTTTCGATCTAGTGTCGTTGTTTGTGCTAGCCTTCTTAAGGCAAACTAGTCTAACTATGTCTGTACTCAGATAATATTTGTATGACTGACTTATGTATTCGGATCTTCGGATCCCTGGTTTGTAATATTGTGGATCTCCATTTTTTTGTGTTAGAGTTGTGTTGTGATATCTTCCCGTGAGTCCCTGTGCTTGATCGTGCATGTTTGCATGTATGATTAGTGCACGATTAAGTCGGGGGCGTCACAGACGGCCCTCTCCGACAGGCTGTCGAAGAACTCCTGCACCCGCTCCGCGTCTGGCTTGGCCCAGGTATTATCAAGGCCATGGGCGTTGAACACTGGCATCATGGCAATGATTGAGGTCAGGGCGGAGTTGTTGCACAAGGGGATCACCCCCGCCTGCAACCTGAACGGCTTGCCGGTCCTGTCGGCCTTGAGCTGGAACAACTTTTGGCAAAGAGCCGCGTGCTGCATCACCGTAAAGTTGCGATTCAGGCCGGGGAGCAGCCTCATGATGTCTGCCGCATTCCGGAACTCCCAAGCTGGCCTCCCCTTGTTATGCAAAGGGGCGATGCGGCGGCGGAGGAAGTCGGCCCCAACCATCTCGAGTGTGAGCCCGGCGGCTTTGAGGCGATAAATTCTGGTGGTTGCGACTGTGAGCTTCCTGTCTTGAGGATCGAGGTCGCCCCAGTTGCCGCCACAGACCAATTTCATCTGCCGAGGCATACAGAATGGCTGCGGGTCCTTCTCCATGACCCAGCACCACCTGCCCCGCCATTCATCCCACTTTTCCTTGTGGGTCCCGTTCGGGTACGTCTACTTGGCCAATGCCCTCGGGATCCAGGTGACGCAGCCAGAAAGAGCCCCTCCTGGCTGGATGCGAGGGATGAAGTAGTGGCGGAAGAGCGCCGTATTGGGGACCACCCCGGCGAAGTTCTCGCAGAGGTGGGCGAAGATGGCCATACACGCCACGGTGTTCGGCGTGAAATCCAAAAGATGGAAGCCGAAGGTGTACATGATGTCGATGAAGAAATCCGAAAATGGGGGGCAGAGCCCGCAATAGAAGTAATCAACAAAGAAAGGGAATTTATCTAGGGCAGCCTTGGCGCAGGAAGCAGGGATGATGCGAGTGGCAGGATGCCCTGTCGTCTCTCTCCCCCACATGCATAGGTATCGATCCCTAAGCGCGCATGCGTCGAGTGTCGGGGCGAAGACGACGTGCTCCTTCCGCATCTTCACCAGCTAGCTCTCCGGCACCTCTTCTCCCTCGCTCGCCTTGGACGCTCCCTTGCCCTTGCTCGTTTTGGGCGCCATTGCAGCCAAGGGAGGGTGGGGGATCGAGAGCGGTGAGGGCGCGGCTGCGGCGGACGGAGGAGGAAGCTCTGGTCTGGGCTCAAGGAAGAAGAAGAAGAAGACGGCGGTTCCTAGATTGAGAAAGGCAAAGGGGGGTAAATGAGTAGCGCCCCTGCGGATTCCTCTTTTTATGGGGAAGGCGCGGGCCTGCCTCTTTACTGTTCGATATGAAGGCATTTTCGCAGGCGTGCTGCGACCGTTCCACGCACGACTCCCACGTCGCGCACCCAATGCGGATCGTGGGGAAGCGCAATAGACGAGATGTTTACGGCAGTTAATCCCTGCCACGTGTGCCCGCGCACTATTTGGGCCTGGCCCAACAACGCTTCGCACTCGTGTATGGCCCAGGCCCGGGGGCTCCTGTCGGTGTACTGAAGTTTGGGCCCTTTAGTACCCCTTACTTGTGCATGGGCAGTTGTAGCCGCACCTGCGGCGAGGCTTGGCGGGGGCAGTTGGAGGAAAAATACAAAACGACCAAGGCGGCATCCGAGCCAGTAATCAGAGAGCAGAAGACAAGCTGAGTCCCGGCAAGGATTCTTGCCGGGGTGATTTGCGAGCCCCGACAAGCTGCTTGCCGGGGTGGTTTGCGAAGCCTCAGCTAGACCACCACCCTTGAGGTTGAGAGCTCTGACACCTCGACAAACGTCAAGACCAAGACTCAGGGGCACATGCGTAGTAGCATGCAGATCTTTGTGAAGACTGGTGGCATGCAGATCTTCGTGGAGACCAGAGAGCGAAGTTCCCAGCAAGGTTCTTGCCGGGGACGACTACGAGGCCCCGGCAAGATTATTGCCGGGGAAGACTGCGTGGCCCTAGCAAGGCTCTTGCCGGGGACAATCGTGAGGCCACGGCAAGGCTCGTGCACGACAAGGCTCCGCCGCCCGGCCACTGTCCCGGCACAGCAATTAGCCAGCCAACTAGGCGAGCACCTGCGTGGTGGCATGCAGATCTTCGTGAAGATCCTGTCACCGCTCCAGCACAGCAGCTAGCCAGTTAGCTTGGCACTACATGCCGCGTCACCTTGGATGCGTGTCAGGACGGGGTGAGGTGGCGACGAATGGGACGGGCTCTATTTCCATCCCCGATAAAGTTAGAGGGCACGTAAGCTGTGCATTTAATGCACTTGTCCTAAGACGCCAGAGATAAGCACATGTACTGTAGCACTTTACACCTCCTATATGCCTGTACACCACTGTGGTAGCCCCTTGGTATAAAGGAGGCCCAAGGCGATACAGGGGGACTTTTGGACTTTCTGGCCGAGTTTGCATGCGAAGCAGCTAGCCGAAGCTCAAGAACACTCAATATACACCCGAAGCAGGACTAGGGTTTTACGCTTCTGAGCGGCCCGAACCTGGGTAAAAATCCCTCGTGTTGATCTCTAGATCTGCTCTTCGTGCACCCCTCCTCCCTGCCAAACCGTAGAAGGGATCCACCCAATCCCATAGGTGTCGTTTCCTCGACACCTCAACCACTTTCTCCATCCAAATATGTCAAAACCCTAAACTCCAACTCGACCCCATCGATTCTTTCTATCCGGTGCCATCGAGTTCATATGACATAGCCACAGCCAGAAACCCTAACAGTTCGGTCTCACCGATACGCGTCTCGGTCTCACCAAGATGGCCCTGCCAACACTCTGTGAGTTGTTGCATTTATTTAGGTTTCATCGAGTTATGCAATCGGTGTCACCGAGTTGGCTTGGCAAATTCTCTGTTGCCTTATTGCTTCACTTCAGTCTCACTGAATTGATGCAATTGGTGCCACCGAGATGATGCTTACCCTAAAGCCCTAGCACAGCGGTCTCACCAAGTTGTTCCAGTCGGACCCACCGAGATTCCTAATGTTCACATTTTGAACTAATCGGTGCCACCGAGTTTAATCATTCGGTCTCACCGAGATGGGTCAAATGTGTGTAATGGTTGGATTTTGTGTGGAGGCTATATATACCCTTCCACCGCCTTCTCCATTTGTGAGAGAGCCATCAGAACATGCCTACACTTCCACCATACATTTTCTGAGAGAGAACCACCTACTCATGTGTTGAGATCAAGATATTCCAATCCTACCACAAGAATCTTGATTTCTAGCCTTCGCCAAGTTGCTTTCCACTCAAATCATCTTTCCACCATAGCCAAATATGTGAGAGAGAGTTGAGTGTTGGGGAGACTATCATTTGAAGCACAAGAGCAAGGAGTTCATCATTAACACACCATCTATTACCTTTTGGAGAGTGGTATCTCCTAGATTGGTTAGGTGTCACTTGGGAGCCTCCGTCAAGATGTGGAGTTGAACCAAGAAGTTTCTAAGGGCAAGGAGATCACCTACTTCATGAAGATCTACCCGAGTGAGGCAAGTCCTTCATGGGCGATGGCCATGATGGGATAGACAAGGTTGCTTCTTCGTGGACCCTTCGTGGGTGGAGCCCTCCGTGGAGTCGCGTAGCCATTACCCTTCATGGGTTGAAGTCTCCATCAACATGGACGTACGATAGCACCACCTATCGGAACCATGCCAAAAATCTTCATGTCTCCATTGCATTTGCAATCTCCAATCACATCCCTTTACTTTCTTGCAATTTGCATGCTGTACTCTTTCCGATGCATATACTCTTGTGATGCTTGCTTGAAATGTATTGTGAATGCTTAAACTTGTGCTAAAACTCTACCTTTACTTGAAGATCTTAAAAACTGCTACTTTTGCTTGTTAAGGGTCTAATCACCCCCCTCTAGACCCCTCTTCTTGATCCTCTCAATTGGTATCAGAGCTTTGGTCTCCGTTGCTTTGGTTTAATCGCCATTGGAGGAAGATGTATGAGTCTACGATTGGGAGTATTAGACGTAGAGTGCCTATGCTTGACAGAGAGTTCTATAGTTCTTGAAAGAATGAGATGCTTGAGAATTTCAATGAATATGATTTGAACAAGTATATTACTAGCCCTTATGTGCCTCTTATTGATCCTTTGCATCCTACCCCCGATGAGTATCTTGACATGGTTCGCAATCTTAGAACTATTGATCTTATCCTTAGAGGTTTGCCTAGAAATGTCCTTGTATGCTTGCCTACCTTTGAATGTGCTTATACTATATGGAAATATCTCGAGGAACGCTTTCCGAATTATTCCTTGAAAAATCTAGATGAGATTCTTCAAAAGTCCATTGCTTTTCATAAAATGAAGCCTAGTGATCCCAAGTTTGATGAATGTCTATTTGAGCTTTGTGATCTTATGCATGCCAAAGGAAATGTTGGTGTCATTAGTAGCATCATTTCACAAACTATTAGAATTCATAAACATGCACATTGTCATGGTCATAAATCTAATGAATCACTTGATCTAGGTGATGATCACTCACATGATGATATTGAGCATGGATATTATGACGAAGATGATGATAGTGACATCGACCTTGAAGAGTCTATGAGGCATTTTGGTCTCATTGCCAACTTTCGTGACTACATAGCCGGAGGGAAAGAGTGGATTCTCGATAGTGGATGTACTGATCATATGACTGGAGATAAGGACATGTTTCGTGAGCTTGCTAAAAACGACAGCCCACGCAAGTATGTTAACTTTTGGGGATAACTCCAAGGGTAAGGTACTTGGCCTTGGTAAGGTGGCCATTTCAAATGATAGCTCTATCAAAAATGTTATGCCCATTGAATCTCTTGGTTACAATCTCCTTTCCGTATCTAGACTAGCCAACTTCGGTTTTAATGTTCTATTTACGAAAGTAAGATTGCCAAGTGTTTCGTAGAGATAATCATAATATGGTCTTTACCGGTATTCGTAGAGGTGATTTATACATTGTTGATTTCACTAAGAGAGCCCAACCTCGTACTTGCTTAATTGCTAAATCTTCTAAAGGTTGGTTATGGCATAGAAGGTTAGGTCATGTGGGCATGTGAAATCTTGATAAGCTTATTAAAGGTGATCATATCCTTGGTGTTAAAGATGTCATATTTGACAAGGATAGACTTTGCAGTGCTTGTCAAGCAGGAAAACAGGTTGGAGGAAGCCATCCCGTGAAGAACATCATGACATGAGAAGACCACTCGAGCTACTTCATGTGGATCTTTTTGGTCCCAACGCATACAAGAGTCTCGGTGGTAACTCGTTCGGTTTAGTCATTGTTGATGACTTTTCAAGATTCACGTGGGTGTTCTTTCTTGATGACAAATCGCAGGTCCAAAAGATCATCAAGAACTTTGCCAAGAAGGTTCAAAACCAATTTGAAGTGAAGATCAAGAAGGTTCAAAGCGACAATGGAACGGAGTTCAAGAACGCCAATGTGGACACCTTTCTTGCGAAGAATGGATTTCACATGAGTTCTCGGCTACGTACATGCCTCAACAAAATGGAGTTGTTGAGAGGAAGAATCGAACACTTATTGAGATGGCGAGAACGATGCTTGATGAATACAAGACACCAAGACACTTTTGGGCAGATGCGGTTGAGACAGCTTGTCATGCTACGAATCGACTATATCTTCACAAGCTTCTCGGCAAAACGGCATATGAGCTACTCACCGGTAACAAACCCCAAGTTGGATACTTTTGACAAAATGTTACATTCTTGATAAACATCGTCGCTCGAAATTTTCTCCTAAATCTCATGAAGGTTTCCTACTCGGTTATGGCTCAAACTCTCACACTTACCGTGTCTACAACAATTTCACCTGAAAGGTTGAAGAGACGGTAGATGTGAAGTTTGATGAACTAATGGCTCGCAAGTAGAGCAATTGCCAATTGATGTAGGAGATAAAGATCCATCGGAAGAATCCAAGATTTGTCCATTGGGAAGATTCGCCAAACGGAGGTGAAGGAGAGTACTTCGTCCATTCAAGTGGAAGCCTCAACTTCACATCAAGGTGAACCACAAGTTGACTTGGAGACATACACAAGTGGAACACGTCAAGACGAAGGAAATAAGGAAGTACAACAAGATGAACCACCTCGACCTCCTTCTCCACCTCCACAAGAGAACGACAACGCCACCAACAATGAAGAAGAATAAGAAGATGATGAGGATGTTCCACCCCTACCCAAGCAAAAGCTTCCACGAGTTCGAGCAAGAGTCTCAAGAGATCATCCCATCAAACAAATCTTCAATGACATTCAAACTGGGAGAATCACTCGCTCTAAAACTCATTTGGCTAACTTTTGTGAACATTACTCATTCATCTCAAGTGTTGAACCTATGAAGGTGGAAGAAGCTCTTGAGGATCCGGATTGGGTAAATGCTATGCATGAAGAGCTACACAACTTCGAAAGGAATCAAGTGTGGACGTTGGTTGAAAACCCAACGATGATCACAATGTTATTGGAACCAAATGGGTGTTTTGGAATAAGCAAGATGAAGATGGACAAGTTGTACACAACAAGGCACGTCTCGTCGCTCAAGGCTACACTCAAGTCGAAGATATGGACTATGGTGAGACATATGCCCCCGTTGCTAGACTCGAGTCCATTCGCATCTTACTTCCTTATGCCAATCACCATGATATCACTTTATATCAAATGAACATTAAAAGTGCTTTTCTAAATGGAGAAATTGAGAAGGAAGTTTATGTTAAACAACCTCCCGGCTTTGTTAATTCCAAGAAACCTAATCATGTCTACAAACTTCATAAAGCTCTTTATGGTCTTAAATAAGCTCCTAGAGCTTGGTATAAGTGCTTGACTAAGTTTCTTATTAAAAAATGCTTTGAAATTGGGAAAATTGATTCTACACTTTTTACTAAAAGGGTTAATGGTGAATTATTTGTGTGCCAAATTTTTGTGGATGATATCATATTTGGTTCTACTAACCCCCATTTTAGTGAAAAGTTTGGAAGGCTAATGTCGGAGAAGTTTGAGATGTCTATGATGAGTGAACTCAAATTCTTCCTTGGAGTACAAATCAAGAAATCTAAGTAATGTACCTTTGTCTCACAAACAAAGTATACCAAGGATCTTTTCAAGAAGTTCAACATGCAAGAAAGCAAAGGTATGAAAACACCCATGCCTACTAGTGGATATCTTGACTTGACTAAGGATGGCAATCCGGTTATTCACCGTTCTATGATTGGTTCATTGTTATATCTATGTGCCTCCCGTCCCTATATTATGCTAAGTGTGTGCATGTGTGCACCATATCAAGCGGCTCCTAAAGAGTGTCATCTTAAGGCTGTGAAAAGGATAGTGAGATACTTAATTCATACACCAAACTTTGGCATTTGGTATCCTAAGAGGTCATCTTTTGATCTTGTTGGCTACTCCGATTCGGACTATGCTGGTGACAAGGTTGATAGAAAATCCACTTCAGGTACTTGTCAATTTCTTGGTAGATATTTTGTGTCTTGGTCCTCCAAGAAACAAAACTAGGTATCCTTATCCACCGCTGAAGCGGTATACATTGCCACCGGATCATGTTGTGCTCAATTACTTTGGATGACCCAAACTCTCAAGGATTATGGGATACATGTGAAACATGTTCCATTGCTTTGTGATAATGAAAGTGCTATTAAGATTGCTCACAATCCCATGCAACATTCTCGAACTAAGCATATTGAAGTTCGTCATCATTTCATTCGTGATCATGTTGCTAGGAGACATCAATCTTAAGCATGTTCGCACCGATAAGCAATTGGCGGATATATTCACAAAACCACTTGATGAGAAAGTATTTTGTCGTTTGAGAGGTGAATTAAACATCATTGATGCCTCAAACTTGGAATAGAGATTCCATTTGGATACATGCAAGGCATGAGCCTTTTGTGACTAATCCTTGATATCTCTCTTATGATGATGATCATTTGTCTTGGATATATATTTGTACCCTTGCATGTTATCTAACCCATGTAGGTACTTGGATGAGCCTCAATCTAGGAAATTGCAAGTCACTCACATCCCAAGAAATTTCTACATCACCAAGTCCCTATGAGTTGGATGTTGATCTCAAGGAAGCATGAAGTCACTCAACATATCCTTTGACTATGTCAATATATCAAATTTCATGATTGTCATTTTGGACGCATAAGTGCTCTTCCTTGCTAGACTAACCCTTGTAGGAAGATGAACTTCAACTTCTAGTGGTGCTCCCAACTCTTGATGAACTACATCAACCTTGAGCATCCAACATAAGTTCAACTACATGATCAAGATGGACACCGCAACCCAAGGTATGTCATTCCATCTTAGAGAAGCTTTACTCCAAGTCATGAGCTAAACAACTCAACAAGATGTGAATACATCAAAATGCTTAAACGAAAATGCCAACCCCATTTTGAGCTTAAACGATGAGTATGACCTACGATCAAGTGATTTCATTTGACTCCTCAGTCAATATATTCTAATATAGGTGACTTTGTCGCCGACCTTTTCTAGATGAAGTTCTCGAGTGTTCTTTTTTTGCTTAGTTGTTTTTTTCCATTTGCATGTTTTTCTTGCCTTTGTGTCTCTCTCTAAAACAACAACAACAACAACAAAAACTTCATCTAGATCTCTTTTAAATTTTTGTTTTTCATTTGTGATTCTGTTGTAAATTCATTGCAAATCTTTATGAAGATTCCTTGCAAATCCTTATGAGATTTCATTGCCAAGTGAGCTGAGTTGACAAAATGTTGCTTTGTGCTGAACTCAGCCTCACCGATACAAGCCCATCTGCCAAACTGAAATATAAGGATCTCTTGTATATAGTTCATCGGTACAACCGACAAGGACTAGCTCGGTCTCACCGATGAGCACCTTCTGTGGCTCTGCAATCTCGGAGTCACCGATGGGAACTGATCGGCATCATCGACTTCAACACTGAGAAAACATTTTTGCCATTTGACATTGCCTATTTTCTTCAGCTCCACTCAATGATTCTTTTCCTCTATCAGCACCCTAAGCTACCTACTGCTTTGTAATGACTCTCAAGGACCACACCTACTTGGCTCATGTTCCAGAAGTACCCTTCTTGGAAATTGATGTCAAAGGGGGAGAGAGAGCACATCAAATCTTATCAAATGAGCACATCTAAGCTCTTCCACAGATGCTTGTTAACAAAGAGGAGAGAAGTTACATGTCTTTAAGAGGGGAAGACATGTCAGTATGATTGATTTTAGTCTTGTTCTGATTTTGTCTCACCCTACCTTCTCCCATTATCCAATATCAGATTCAGGGGGAGAAAGAGTCTATGCCTAAGGGGAGAAAAATCTTTGGAATTTATTGCACAACTTTAAATCTATGGGGACATGTCTATATTTAAATCAAGTACTCATTTTATAGTACTCACCCATTACATGTCATCCCAGTCTTGGTACTCTTGTGGATCCTTAAAACTGCTTTATTTGGAGTGTTCTTGTGTTATCTAACCCTGTTTTCTCGAGTCTACTCCCTCAAAAGTCAGCTAAATACCACAAGGTAAGTATATGCATCACACTCATGTGCATGATGATCTCTTGCTATTGCACATATTGTTTGCAAGAGGGAATCATAAACATGATGGTACATTTCTCAACTACATTATTTGCTCTGATGCATATAGCCAAGATACATGTAACTCTCTGCTTACTCTGTCATGTTATGCATTCACATGCTATTATATTCCATCTTCACATGATTGCATACATGTTGGGGGAGCTTATGCATGCTACATGTTCCTCCAAAGCTTTACTTGCTACTCTTCATATTATTTACTTAAATCTTTGATGTATGTTGTCATCAATTACCAAAAAGGGGGAGATTGAAAGCACAAGTGCTCTCTGGGTGATTTTGATAATTAATGTCAACATATCTCCTGTTGGACTAATAATTTTATCTAGTGTATTTTAGATAAGTACAAAAATGGCGTGGAAAGGACAAGAGGATGTGGAACCCCTTCAAGGTTCTAAGGATAAAGATTGGCAAAATCTCAAGACTCTTCATCTTTATTTTAGTGATCAAAGATCACATTGAGTCCATAGGAAAGCCAATACTATTAAAAGGGGATGAGGTGTTGCTTAATGGCTTGCCTGCTCAAATGCTTAGTGATATTGCTCCAAAACCCTCAACCACTTTCTCCATCCAAATATGTTAAAACCCTAAACTCCAACTCGGCCCCACCGATTCTTTCTATCCGGCGCCACCAAGTTCATATGACATAGCCACAGCCAGAAACCCTAACAGTTCGGTCTCACCGATACTGGTCTTGGTCTCACCGAGATGGCCCTGCCAACACTCTATGACTTGTTGCATTTATTTCGGTTTCACCGAGTTATGCAATCGGTCTCACCGAGTTGGCTTGGAAAATTCTCCGTTGCCTTATTGCTTCACTTTGGTCTCACCGAATTGATGCAATCGGTGCCACCGAGATGATGCTTGCCCTAAAGCCCTAGCACATCGGTCTCACCGAGTTGTTCCAGTCGGTCCCATCGAGATTCCTAACATTCACATTTTGAACTAATTGGTGCCACCGAGTTTAATCATTCAGTCTCACCGAGATGGGTCAAATGTGTGTAACGGTTGGATTTTGTGTGGAGGCTATATATACCCCTCCACCCCCTTCTCCATTTGTGATAGAGCCATCAGAACGTGCCTACACTTTGACCATACATTTTCTGAGAGAGAACCACCTACTCATGTGTTGAGATCAAGATATTACAATCCTACCACGAGAATCTTGATTTCTAGCCTTCCCCAAGTTGCTTTCCACTCAATTCATCTTTCCACCATAGCCAAATCTGTGAGAGAGAGTTGAGTGTTGAGGAGACTATCATTTGAAGCACAAGAGCAAGGAGTTCATCATCAACACACCATCTATTACCTTTTGGAGAGTGGTGTCTCCTAGATTGGTTAGGTGTCACTTGGGAGCCTCCATCAAGATGTGGAGTTGAACCAAGAAGTTTGTAAGGGCAAGGAGATCGCCTACTTTGTGAAGATCTACCTGAGTGAGGCCAGTCCTTCGTGGGCGATGGCCATGGTGGGATAGACAAGGTTGCTTCTTCGTGGACCCTTCGTGGGTGGAGCCCTCCATGGACTCGCGCAGCTGTTACCCTTTGTGGGTTGAAGTCTCAATCAATGTGGACGTACGATAGCACCACCTATCAGAACCACGCCAAAAATCTTTGTGTCTCCATTGCGTTTGCAATCTCCAATCCCATCCCTTTACTTTCTTGCAATTTGCATGCTTTACTCTTTCCGCTGCATATACTCTTGTCATGCTTGCTTGAAATGTATTGTGAATGCTTAAACTTGTGCTAAAACTTTACCTTAACTTGAAGATCTTAAAAACTGCTACTTTTTCTTGTTAAGGGTCTAATCACCCCCCTCTAGACCCCTCTTCTTGATCCTCTCAACTGTACTACATCATCCTCTCCTCTTCGGGGAAATCCACTACAAGAAATATGTCAACTTGTGACCTTCTGTCAGTGACCCTGGAAGAATTGGTCGTAAACCTACGACCATTTGAGACCAATTGTTCATAAGCTGTTCGGGGGGCTCCAAACCCTAAACCATAACGACCATTTTGGTCAGAAAGGTCGTAATTTCCTTACACGGAATGGTCGTAAAGCAAACAGCACTGGTCCACTGCCATATTTCTAGCTGATCACGACCAATATAGATTGTCATAGCCTTGTAAATAGTGCTGCATTTCTATGACTAGGCGCCGCCTCATCAGTTTTGCCTATGTGTCATGTTTATGTGTCAATTTTTGCCCTAGGTTGTGAAGCAGCCTATATTTCTGTCATTCCCAAAATTCCCAAAAAAAATTGGGCATTCTTTACTATCCAAATTATTGCCTCATGACAAAATTCAGCTCCATTTGCCTAGTAAATCTTCCTCGGCAAATTTCCAAAGTTTCTGTTCAACTAGAAGCATTGTGAAGGAAGTACTAGCTAGGTATATCCTAATGAGCTGAAGTTTTGCCACATCTTCTATATTCCCAAATCATAGCTCTCCGCAAAATTTGAGCCCCATCTAACAATCCATGTGAGCTCACCATCCAATCTTTCTTTCTGGTAATATTTTCAGTTTATGAAGCAACTATATTTTATGTTAATTTATAATTGCTGAAAATTTACCAGGACATGACACTGCCCATAGAACCTCCCTACACCAAATTTTAGCTCATTTAATCTAGCCAATTTGCCTCAATATTTTTCCCAATTTTCTATTCAGTGGAGAGTACTGTGAAGGAAGTACCATTTTTATTTATCCAAATGGTATGAAAATTTTACAGTGTCTTCATATGCCCAAATTATCATCCTCCTCCAAATTTCAGATCAATCCATTCATTCATTTGAGTCGAGCTTCAACATTCATATTTCTGCCCAGTGTGGTACTTTGCAAAGCAAGTGACACCTAGGCTCCTCCATTTGAGCTGCAAATTTTCTAAGACAGTGTCCTTAGTAGATGATCATCGTCGGCCAAAACTCAGGCCATGTGCATTTTCCACACCACTAATCACACACTTGGCTGCTAATTCATGTTTGAGCTTAGTTCAGTCTCCTCGTGAGATTCTTCTATTGCCTTCTTCTTCCTAACACCTACCGGGGGAGTGCGCAACCCACTAGACATGCCTAGGCCGCCCAGAACACGTGGCAATGCCACGGTCACGTGGCGGGCATGCGAGTTTACGGGCTCTGGAGTTGGGGCCCTCGGCCACCGTCCAAACCTCGACGTATCGCCACCAAGCCATGTATTTTTGATTAAATAGAAACTTATGTACCTAGAAATAATTTTTGGAAAAAATAAATAGCAAACTATAAGGCAACTGCAATTCAAATTTGACCCGCTTCCAACTGAATCGACGGAATTTTGTCTTTTTCATGAGAGGTGGATCAAAGCTTTTAACACCCAACCATTTGGTCAATTGTGCATTTAATATGGCCTAGTATTTTATAAAATTGATTTGGTATAATTTTGCAACAAATATATGGTAGGTCCTTCACAAAAAAACTAATGTTGGGCACTCAAAAAATGGAAAATGAAATTTCTGTCCAATGAAAATGAAAACTTCCTTAGGCAACATTGTTTGCCATTCCAAGATGCACCCTTGTGCACAATATGAGATCATTTGAAGAAACTATGCCATGAATGTGGCCATAAAATTGATCATTTGGCTTGAAAGCCATGAATCTTCACACATGATAGCTCATTTCTGAGAACACTTTTTTAAAATAATTGCCGTATTACAAGTGTATTATTTTCTTGGTAACTTGGTCACATATAATGACACAATGTGAAGGTTTTTCAATTTTTTTTTTAAATTTCATGCCCATTTCAAAATGCGGTCAAAACGGTGGGCATGATCGTTCCTAGCTAGTGGTTGAATCTTTGAAAACTTTTGGTGTTTCTCTCATTAAATAGATACTTATGTACCTAAAAATGATTTTTGGAAAAAATTAAAAACAAACTATGAGGCAGCTGCAGTTCAAATTCGACCCACTTCCTACTCAACCGGCAACAATTTATCTTTTTTATGAGAGGTAGATGAAAATGTTTGACACTCAACCATTTGGTTAATTGTACATTAAATATGGCCTAATATTTTATAAAATTGATTTGGTCCAAATTTGCAACAAATATATGGTAGTTCGTTCACAAAAAAACTCATTTTGGGCACTAAAAAAATGGAAAATAAAATTTTCGTCCAAAGAAAATGAAAACTTCCTTCAGCAACATTGTTTGCCATTCCAAGATGCACCCTTGTGCACAATATTAGATCATTTGAACAAATTATGCCATGAATGTGGCCATAAGATTGATCATTTGGCTTGAAAGCCATGAATCTTCACACACAATAGCTCATTTCTGACAACACTTTTTTAAACTAATTTCCCCATTACAAATTTATTATTTTTCCTGGTAAATAGGGCACATATAATGACACAATGTGAAGGTTTTACATTTTTTTGAATTTTTCATGCCTATTTCAAAATGCGGTCAAAATGTCAGGCATGACCGTTCCTAGCTAGTGGTTGAATCTTGGAAAACTTTTGGTGCTTCTCTGATGACATAGATACTTCAGTACCTAGAATTGATTTTTGGAAAAAATAAAGAGCAAACTATGAGGCAGCTATAGTTCAAATTTGACCTGCTTCCTGCTGAATCGGCGAAAATCCCACCTAGTATGAAACTACCTCGAGTTATTCGACGGAACAATACTTAAACATTGTCATAAAAAGATAAGGAAACTTACCGCCGGGCGTTGTGGTGCTGCGTTGGAGCTCCCCGACGCTGCAATGGAGCTTTGCCAGGCGCGTGGTGCTGCATTGGAGCTCTTGGCGCGCCGTTGAGAGCTGCAATGGATCTTCGTGGGGATGTCATCGGTGCTGCGTTAAAGATTTTTCACGCTCGGTGCTGTCGTGACATATTGATGTGATCGAACGACCACCAATGCGCAGATCGGGCGGCTAGCTAGGCAGATGATTTCTAGACAAAATCATCTGGCTGACTGGTAGCAGCCGCCTATTGTTAATCGATTACGACCAATTTAGATGGTCATAACATCATCAAAGCCTGTACTTCGTTCTGATTGGTCTATGAGCATGTCATGCAGATCAAGCATTAGAGACCGTCGGATACTCCCAGATCCAACAGCCCACACCCCCATCCTCTCACGCATCCACCGCGAGCTATCGATAAAAAAACTACCGCGAGCTCCTCTCTCTACTCGCGCAGTGAACACCTAGCGCTCCCCGATCTAGATCCCTCCCCTCGCCGCCACCCACCCCTCGCATCGCCACCACCCACCCCTCCCCTCCCCATCTCAGATCCTCTCCCCTCTCCCCACTCTCAGATCCAACTGGCCTGGTGGTCGCCGTCCGGGACGGCGTGCTCATCCCGCGGCCTGAGACGGAGGCCATCGTAGACATGGTCGTCACCACCGACCGCGAGCAGGGGTCCTGGTCCTCTCCCTCGTCATCCTCGATGGCGGCATCTGGCTGAGCCACCGGGCCGCCACCATCGACTACGAGTGGTTCCTGGAGCGACCGGTCATCGCGCTGGAGGCACTGCTCCTGGTGCTCTCCCTCGCAGCGCTCGCGGGGTCCCTCTGCCGCGTCTTCACGTTCTTCGCCTTTGTCATCACCAACCGCGGCGCCGGCTCTGTCGTCTCCGGCTGCGGGTATCGGGAGTACCACCTCGGGGAGTACTCCACCTGGCTGCAGCGCCAGGTGGAGGACGCCGACAACTGGGCCAAGATCTGCATCTGCCTTCGCGACGGCGGGGTCTGACAGAGGTTCGGGGCCAGGAGGGAGTCGCTGCAGCAGTTCGCCACCAACAACCTCTCCCTGATTCAGGTCGACTTCTTCGCTTGTTCTTCATGCTTACCTTTAATCCTCGCAATTTTGGTGGTTAGAGCGGATTTGTTATGAGCACATTTGGTTGGAAAAATAAATTCCCTGCTGCTACTGCTAGTTGAAATTTGGGGATACGAATCGATCGGTCCTGGGGGATGCGGAATTTCATCTCCACTAAAAAATTGTAGGATGATTGGTATGTTAAACGAGTGGCAGTGCATCTGGAGTTGGTACAGATTGTGTGTGAGTATTTAACAGGACTTGTAGAAGAATCATCGGATCCCATCTCCACAAGGACTACCACACGTGATACTTCAGTTTGCATGAATAATTGCTCTACAATTTTCATGCTACATTATCGATTAGTGACCTAATTTCTGCACCACTATCTTCCATTATGCTGTACTGCTGTTGTTTCCCCTCTTTGCTATATTGCTTGGCTGTCTATTTGTCTATTATGTGCTAATGGATACAGCTAGCCTGCCTTTTGTGGCTGCATGGCAATGTATTATATATTGTGGTAGGGGGTCTGGTAAAGGCTAATTAATGTAAGATTTGAGCAGCTGTCAGCCCTAGTGCTAGCAATTCAACTGGATACATTGGCCCAGAATAGTAGCATCCTTGATGCGTACTAACCGTCACCTCGTTCTTTCTCTCGCAGACTCGAAGGAGGCCGTATGCAAGGCACCTCCTATTCGGTTGCGAGAGTGTCTAGGGGCCATATGCAAGGCTCCAAATTAGTGCAACATGCAGTAGGTAGGTGTATGGCTGAGTGTGATGTTTAGTAGACGAGGTTTCGAATTAGTGTAACAGGCAGTAGGTAGGGCTACCTGACTACTGTTTCTTTTGTAGACGAGGCTTCGATATCAACCATGCGTGCGTGAGTGATGTGCAACCAGCTTATTCCTGTCTCCTCTATGTTCTGCTCTGACCAACCCTTATCTCTTTTGTCTTGTCTTGTTTGTAGGTGGTACAGCGGCCAGAGGAGAGGAGAAGAGAGGAGGTGGAGCAGTAGGCCAACATCCATCTTCACCTCCCACGCCCACCCAGCAAAGCCAACATGCTGAGTGAGTGAGCTTTCCCTCTTCCCCCATCTAATCGAACCCCACATCTGAATATCATCTTTAGTTTTGGACCTTTTTTGGTTCTGTTTTGGCTCACTACATTTCAGGAAAACAGTAGCAAGCCTATGGCCTGAAATCAAAGCTTATGGCAGTGACCTGCTGCTTGAGAGCAGCAGGGGCTTTTTCCTGGTTATACTGGCCTAAATTTGGTTAACACTTTGGTACTACTACCAGTGGTATTGTTGGCATGATAAATGTCCCGAATCTTGTTGTTTATGATTGGGAACACAGTGGTACGGTTACAACATGTTGTTGATTTTTTATATAGAGAGTCAGATGTTGTTGATTTTAGTACTAGTCAGACCTAAAATATTATTACCGTTTAAAGTGACCGTTTCTCCTCTTGCATGTTAGCTGGTTGTGCCCTTTGGTGGAGGATCTCAATCCAACTACTCTGGATGCATCTATCACATGGTGGACAAGGCAGCAGAAGTGAGTCAGTGTGACATGGTAGCCGAGGGAGTTGTTTTGTGGGATGAAGCATTGGTAAAGACAACAAGCCCATAGGATCTGCAGATGCGTTGCAAGGAACTCCGCCACAGCCGCGGCCGGCTGTGCTTCTGCCTTGGCTACAAACCGCCTAGGTGAGCTCTATCCCTCTTTGTGGTTCCTCTGGTGGCCTTGGACTTGTGATTGTGGTATTGTGCTCTGACCAGTGGCATGATTTACGCACTATGGTAATTTTACGTTTAGGGAAGTATGTACTGTTGCTCCTGATCGAACCAATTGGCCACTATCCATTTATCCTGCTATGTGTATGGATGTGTTTATGTGGATTTGGTCTAATCTATGTCCTCCTGTTGATCTACTAGTCCGTGTGTGTGTGTGTGTGTGTCGAGTAAAGTTGTGGTTTGTGGTGCTCCTTTGTAACGTGATGAAACAAGCACTCATTGTGTCTGAGTGAGTTTTTGTTTGTTGCCAACTTACACTTTCACAGCCGCGTTAAATAACAAGCTTGTTCGAGCAATTTTTTTAGTCTCCTCTTTTTTTCTTCTGGGGTTTTTATAATCTTGTTTGGTAATTCTGGTGGTACATGTGTAATCAATAACCAGTGCTGCTGCTTAACTCAAAATTTCATTTACAAAGAATAAAAAAGATGAGCATTTCTCCAGCCAATGTCTAAAGTAGTTGTTGCTGTGTAGTCATCGGCTAGACCTATGCATTTCATCAGAAGTTAGATATAGCTTGGACTATGCTTCTGAATAGAATGAAACATTTCTCTTTCTTTTATCTGTCTTCAATTCTTTGGATCGAATGGCTCTCTTGAACACATGTAAGTTAGTATGGTGATGGTTAAACAACTACAGTAGATCGGTGTTTTTTGCATTTCTCAACCTTGGATATTTTGCCAAAAATAAATCCTTAGATTTGTTGCCATTCCTTTGATAATAATTTGTTGTGGTGTGAAGTATTTTTTAGCAGTAATAAACCTGTCTCTTTCATTCACGTGGCAGTTTAGTGTTTAAAATATCTTGGATACAACCAGGGATACACTGCCAGTAGATAGAGCAGACAACAAGTTCACTTGATCTAGTGAACATATGAGCCACCTTATTAGCACTATGACTTACATGAACATAAGAAATGGAAGTAAAACTGGACAATGAAGATTTAATATTAGCAACAATTTTTAGTGTTTTCCTCAACTTGTTTTTGCTGCCACTTGATATATACTTAGCTTGTACTTGAAGCTGTGGTTCAATTATGGTGATTTTGTTCTACTTGGATGCATTGGTACCCCCATCATCGAGCGCACGGATGCAACAGTGGCAAGAAGATCATGGCCGTGTGCATCATTGATCACACCATGGCAATCATCCACCTCCTCACAGATGCTAACTCAATCCAGATCATCATCGACGCTATCATCCACAGGTATCTCTCTCGGTTCCCTTTATTCTCTCCTGCGTTTGTGATGATAGTTTGTGTGCTCTGACTAGTAAATGTTAGATCTTGTGTATTGAATGGATGGCCGTCGTAGTAGAATGATATTGTTGTTTAGGCACAATGTGTTGAATTGAAGTTGCAGGACCTGCACTTGTGCCATGCATATTCATATTGTGACTATTGTCTTGTATGAATACCTCATTTTAACTAGCTCGGCAACAAAAAGCATGGTACTAGATGATATCATTCTGTAAAGAATTGTCCTTTACTCCTTTATTACTCCTTTTTTTGAATGGAATGTTCATAATATATTGGCTCCAGTTTTTCTAATTCTTCCCAGCTGATTTATGTAACAGGGCGACCAGTGAGTTAGCCCAGTCCTGACTATGGCTATCCAGTGAGTCTGGCATTTGATCGCAACCGAAGGAGCTCCATACTGAAGAAGAAAACACTTGTAGAGCTTGTAACTGTGATTCCCATACTTGTAGAGCTTGTATCAGATTGTAGAGCTTGTAAAATACTGTATATGTTACAGCTTGTATTACTTGTCATTTGTAGAGCTTGTACTGAATCTAGCTATTGTTATTAGAAGTATTATGTGTGTTTTCTGCTTGCCGATTTAAATACTGGTTATTTTTTTACTGTCAAATTGAAATATGAAGAATCTGAGCCTAATAGCTGGACCCACTAACCAGAACCTGACAAGTGGGACCCATTTGACTAGTGGACCCATTTTATAAAAAAAAGAAAACTAAAACTGTTGGTACAAAAAGGCCATGGCCCAGAAAATGAAAAGGCCGAATTGTTGGGCTAGGATCTTTAGCTAGCGAAAATTGTCAGGAAAAATATATATAAATGGGCTGAATTAATGGGCTCGGCCCATATAGACACCGAATCGAACTGGGCTGATTCTTATCAACGACCAATTCAATTGGTCGCAAATTTTCCACGTCAGCTTGCCATGTTGGATTCGACGTGGCCTGAGCAGACAAGCAGCGACCAAAATAATTGGTCGTAGAACCAACAACCTTTTGTTTTGGTCGTTGCCTTCTACGACCATATCACAGAGAAGGTCGTTAAGTTTCATTAAAGATGGTCAGCTTTTGACCAATTATTTTTGGTCATAAAAAGGTCACAAACGGAAAACAATGACCATTCAACGACCAATATTGATGGTCGCAAGTTGACATATTTCTTGTAGTGATCCCAACGCAACTCACAAGTAGCAGCACCGGAGACGCTTGGGGCTGGGTGATACGTCTCCAACGTATCTATAATTTATGAAGTATTCATGCCATGTTTACAACAATTTTATATGGTTTTGGTATGATTTGATTAGAACTAAACCGGACTGACGCTATTTTCAGCAGAAGTACCGTGGTGTCTTTTTTGTGCAGAAATAAAAGTTCTCGGAATGGGCTGAAAATTTACGGTGATTTTTTTTGGACCAAAAGAGACCCTCGAAGCTTCGAGGAAGGACCAGAAGCCTCACAAGTAAGCGACAAGCCTGGGGGGCACACACCCTAGGCACATGGGACATGCTTGTTGCTCCCTCGTGGGACCCCTTGACGTGAAACCAACACCAAATATTCCTATAAATACCCAAAACCCCAGAAAGAAACCTAGAACTTCCGCTCCGCTGCCGAAAGACTATGTACCGAAGACATCTCATATATAGCCCTGTTCCGGCACTCTGCCTGAGGGGGAAATCATCACTGGAGGCCATCTTCATCATCCCGGCGGCCACCATGATGAGGAGGGAGTAGTTCACCCTCAGGGTGAGGGTATGTACGAGTAGCTATGTGTTTGATCTCTCTCTCTCTCTCTCTCATGTTCTTGATTTGGCACGATCTTGATGTACCGCGAGCTTTGTTAATTTAGTTGGATCATATGGTGTTACTCCCTCTCTATCTTGTTGTGATGAATTGAGTTTTTACCTTTGAGGTTTCACTATTATCGGATAGAATACTTTTATGGATTTTAGAACACTTGATGTATGTCTTGAGTATATGAATAACCGTGCTGACAATGGGGTATTATATTGATTCACTTGATGTATGTTTTGGCACTCAACTCACGGATTCCCGAGGTGACATTGGGGTAGTCTATGCATAGGGGTTGATGCATGTTTTCGTCCTACTTTCTCCGGTAGAATCTTTGGGGCACTCTTTGAAGTTCTTCATGTTGGATTGAATATTATGAATCTGAAGTTGTTTGATGCATATCGAATAATCAACTCACGGATACTTATGGTGACATTGGAGTATCTAGGTGACATTAGAGTTGGTTGATGTGTATCATATGGTGTTATTGTAGTACAAACTCTAGGCCTGTTTGTGACACTTATAGGAATAGCTCAATAAATTGATCGGAAAGGATAACTTTGAGGTGGTTTTGTACCCTACAAAAAATTTCATCTTATGTTCTTCGCTAGATAAGAACTTTGGACTGACTCTTTGTCACGCGTTGAGGGATTGTTATATGATTCAATTATGTTAGCACTGTTGAGAGATTGCACTAGTGAAAGTATGAACCCTAGGCCCTGTTTGTAAGCATTGCAATACCATTTGTGCTCCATTTTATCACTTGCTACCTTGCTGTTTTTATATTTTCAGATTACAAAAACATATATCTACTATCCATACTACACTTGTATAACCATCTCTTCGCCGAACTAGTGCACCTATACAATTTGTCCTTGTATTAGGTGTGTTGGGGACACAAAAGATTTCTTGTATTTGATTGTAGGGTTGTTTGAGAGAGACCATCTTCATCCTACGCCTCCCACGGTTTGATAAATCTTAGGTCATCCACTTGAGGGAAAATTGCTACTGTCCTACAAAACTCTGCGCTTGGAGGCCCAACACGATCTACAAGAAAAAGTTGTGTAGTAGACATCAAGCTCTTTTCTGGCGCTGTTGCCGGGGAGGTGAGTGCTTGAAGGTATATCTTTAGATCTTGCAACTGAATCTTTTAGTTTCTTGTTTATCACTAGTTTGGTCTATAAAAGAAAACTACAAAAAATGGAAGTGAGTTTGCCTCATGTTCTTCGTCTTTATCATGTCTTTCTTGAAACTGATGGATTGGAAATTAGTTCTCAATTGATAGAAGAAGAATTCAATAAAATGTTTAGCACAAAATGTCGTGGCAAACCACGGCCACCTAAGGGGCCAAGGGCCCGTTTTGGTTCGGCAGGGGGACTGAGCACGTTGCACAAAGAGCGGAGGAGCGCAGCGTAGCGCGGCAGACATCACACGGGCAATTTTACCCAGGTTTGGGCCACCGCGAGGCATAAAACCCTACTCCTTCTTTGGTGGATTGATGGTGGATGGTGGAGGAAACGCAGCACTCTTGCCCGGTAGGGTTGCCTCGGGGCGAGAGCAGCTACGCGCGTATGGGTGTACAGGGGTCCGAATCCTTTCTATGGTTGCCATGGGCCTCCTTTTATAGATTAAGGGGTCACCACAGTGGCAAATTATTCATTGTGTACTGATTAGATAGCAAACAGTGCTATCATATCTACTCTGCAGACAGAGTAGTACGCATTAAATACGTCGCTCAGTGTCACATCATGGCCTGCCCGGCACGCCCTGCCGGGCTGTTTGGCCACCTTCTCTCCTGTCTGCATGACACGTTGCAGGACGGGTGTCATCTGGAGGTGATTTCTATAGGAAATGGCTGCCATGTGGCAAAAGGCAGCCACTTAGTCATCTTGGGGCTTGACACCGCACCGATCGGTGACTTGCGTCGCTGTGAGGTGGGGTAGTGAAGCCTTGGCGGGGTGTTTTGCCTTCGTATGCCCCGGCAGGCCTGCCGGGGCGGTCTTGAGGCTTGCTTCCGGGGCAACCTTGACCTCGCCAGGCTCTCCTACCCAGCGAGGGAGGTTTTCTCTTAGCGGTGTCTTGCTTCTTGGCTTGACTTGGTCTTCTCAACCTGCACTTTGATCTCTCAAAGAGCCTATCTCTTTACCTTGGCCTTGTCTTTGATGTTACAATCTTGATCTTGGGCCTGTGCACGGCTGGGCAGCAGACCCAGGGTTTGTTGCACCGACAGGAGCCCCCGGGCCTGGCCCGAACGCGTTGCCGGGCGTCGTCGGGGTAGGCCCTAACTTGTGCATAGGCGAGGGGGAAATAGCTGCTCGCCCTTTGAGATCTTCATTGCTTCTTCATTAATCTGAGCCCAGGTTAGTTCCCGGTTCCTCCGCCCGTCGTGTAACGCCAATTGTGATGGGGCCAGTCTTGTAATGGCCCATGAATGGCTTTAACGCACGGGCGAGTAACTGTCAATTCACTCTTCCCACCACGCCCTTATCCCCGGCCATGTATGCTGCATGCATCGAGCGGGGTAGGTAATGGAGGCGCGTGGTGCGGGGGAGCGTTAAGGCAGGGGCCTGGTCTTCATGGATAGGTGGAGGAGGATGGTGGTTACCCATCGATGGAACAGCCCCCAGCCCCCAGCTTGCCTATAAAAAGGAGGGGCAGGGGGGAAGCGAAAGTGTTCATCCACGCTCCTCCTCTCGTCTTTTTCTTCTTTCTTCTTGCAATGCTGAGAGAAAGAAACCGATACCAAGCCCCGGTCTTGAGCTTGAGGTTGGCGACGTCGGAAGCTCGTGAAGGGGCTTGGGGAGTGAGCCTGGCCCGGAGTAAAAAGGGGCGCGGCGGACACGCCACCTGCGGCGCGAGAGGCGCCGAGCTTTTCTCACATGGGGGCATGTTTGTCCCCTCCTCGTGGGTGCTAAAGTTCTTGGCGGCTCTGGTGTCCGCCAGGGGTGCAGCGCTCGAGTTCCTTGGTAATCCCGGTATCGCCCCCCTTGGTGAAGTCAGGGCAAATGTTGAAGACAGCGGCATCTTTCTGCCCGCCAAGGTGGGGAGCGATGCCCCTCGCGCGCCTCGAACGCCGCTACCGCCCGCAGCTTCTCCGGGTGAGGCAACGGCTCATGGAGCCGGTGTCCCTCTGGAGCGGTGGTGATGGAGAATTATTGAGGGAAGACGGAGAAGGCGGGTGGCAGGGCGTCAGGTCGGAGTACGATGGCACTGACGCCTTCGTCTCATATTGCCGACCTGCTGCCTCATCTTTCCGCTCTTCCCCTCCCTCCCCGGCACCATCATCACTGGCCTCTCGGTTGCCGGGGAGAGGGCCGCTCTCTTGGTGCCTTCACCTCCTCCAGCAGTCTTCCAGCTGGGCCTCGATGGTTCTCCCCGCCAGTGCTTTTTGCTGGAGCTTCTGGTTGGCCCTGGAGGTGGTGACCGAGGCACCGTCGAGCTGCTCCTTCCATCCCCCTCCTTCGCAGCCTCGCCACTCTCGATCTTGTCAGGCTGCGCCTGGCAGGTCCTGACGGGGTCGAGTGGGTCGTCTTGCTCAGGCACCCCTTTTGCCCTCCTTCTCTTCCACTGCAGTGCCTAGGAGGAGGTGGACAAGAAAGGGATTACGGGGCACTTATCTTTTTTCAATCTAAAATATGTAGGCACTTGCCAAACTTTAGTTCAAATTATGTAATCTCTTTTATCCATGTTTGTGTCCTGTAAGGTCTGTACTTGTTGATCAGTATATTAATGAAAAAGATAAACCTTGCCGGGCACTTGTGCATGTAACATGTCCATGCAGAGGGAGAATGCCTCTTTACGCTTAAGTAAACAAGTTTTTCCCCGGTAGGCTATCCTGTCGGTACCCTCAAGTTGCTGTCGCGGGGCTGGGCCTGCCGGGCACAAATCATGAAGAGGGACCAGCCCCCCGCCAACTTTCTCGCCAAAGGCCACTACAACCTCCCTGACCGAAGCAACGTTCGAGTCAGGGTACGGGAGCACCTAAGTCTTGAAAGCGGCGAGGTTTTCCTATGCACAAGTTTTTACTTACAGAACTCATATGGATAAGAGAGAGAACTTATCTGTTTGGGCTTGCCGAGGATCGCAATGTAGGCTTGTCTTCTCTTCTCCTTTTTCGAGATCGAATCCTCGGTAGGAGCCTGCAGTTTGATGCAGATGAAAATGATGCCTCATGCGATCTTATCTACATGAACATGCAATGCTCATGATATGCTTATGCATGCATGCAATGTGTCGGGGGCCCCCCAGCGCTTCATTTATTTCTCTGTTGCTCAGGGTCTGCGCCTGGCTTTGTATAAGGGGTTACATGCAACATAGGCAAGGCATGTACAAAAGGGTGGCTGCCGGGCAGGGCCCGACAGCCACGCCTTACGGGTAGAACTTGCGGAGATGCTCAATGTTCCATGAGTTTTGCAACTGAATGCCATCTCCGGTCTCCAGACGGACTGCGCCAGGTCTGGTGACTCGTACTACCCGGTAAGGGCCTTCCCACTTCGGCGTCAACTTGTTTGCACCCTTGGCGGACTGAACGCGCCTAAGGACAAGGTCGCCTTCCTCAAAACACCGGGCACGAACCATGCGGCTGTGATAGCGACGCAGGGCTTGCTGATAGCGTGCGGCACACATAGCAGCCCGGAGACGGTTCTCCTCGAGTAGCACAGCGTCGTCACGCCGGTGCTGATCTTGCGCTACTTTATCGTAGGCAAGCACTCGAGGTGACCCGTAAATGAGTTCCGTGGGGATAACTCCTTCTGCCCCATAGACTAGGGAGAAGGGAGTCTGCCCGGTAGCTCGATTTGGTGTCGTTTTGAGGGACCAAAGAACCACCGACAGCTCATCGATCCATCGCCTGCCGCACTTCTATAGCCTATCGAAAGTTCTCGTCTTGAGTCCTCGCAACACTTCAGCGTTCACCCTCTCAGCTTGCCCGTTGCTCCTTGGATGGGCCATAGAGGCGAACGAGATTTTGCTTCCGAGGGCATGAACATATTACATGAAGGCGCGACTCATGAACTGGGTGCCATTGTCAATGATGATCCGGGCAGGAACTCCGAAGCGGCACACCAGTCCTTTCAAGAACTTGATAGCTGACTGAGCAGTCACCTTTCTCACGGGCTCTACTTCCGGCCACTTTGTAAGCTTGTTTATTGCAACGAACAAGAATTCAAAGCCCCCGGCAGCACGGGGGAAAGGGCCGAGGATATCGAGCCCCTAGACCGAAAATGGCCATGACAAAGGGATTGTCTGAAGAGCTTGGGCAGGCAGGTGGATGTTCTTGGAATGGAACTGGCAGGCTTCACACTTGGTGACAAGCTCGACTGCATCTTGGAGGGCTGTGGGCCAGTAGAATCCTTGCTGGAAAGCTTTCCCAACCAACGCCCTTGATCCAATGTGGGAGCCGCACATACCCTTGTGTATCTCCGCCAGCAGTTCCTTTCCTCCTTCCCAGCAAATGCACCTCAATTTCACACCGTTGGGCCTCCTTCTGTACAGCATGTCGTCAACAAACTGATACATACTGGCCCTCCGGGCTACTCTTTCAGCTTCTTCTTGCTCTTCGGGAAGTTCTCCAGTTTGGAGGAAATGGACTATGTGCCGTGCCTAAAGCGGAGCGTGTGGCTCGGCAACGAGGACTAACGACACCTCCTCATCTGTGAGAGTGCAATCCTCGACCGCGGGGACCGATGGCCTGGCGGGAGGATGCAGCTCAGTGACCGAAGGGGAGTTGTGCCCGACAAGCTTTCTGCCGGGATCCTCGAGAGGTTCTACCGGGAGAGGCTTGCCGAAGTCCAGTTTCCTCCTCTTTCCGGCCATTGTTGCCTGGGATACGGAGGGCTGAGTCAGATGGAGAACAAAATTTCTTGGTTCCACAGGGAGCTTCTACGCAGCGCACTTTGACAGATGATCAGCGATGCTGTTTTCCGCAAGGGGCACGTGCTCTGTTTGCAATCCGTCAAAGCGCTCCTCCAACTTTCTCACTTCCTCAACATATGCCACCATCAATGGACTTTGGTAATCCTTGTTGACTTGTCTCACCACAAGTTGTGAATCTCTGCGGATGATCAGCTTCTTGATCCCCAGTTCTGCTGCAATTCCCCCTTCATACTCTGCTGTATTGTTGGTAGCCTCCTCCCGGGGAAAATGCATCTGGACGACGTACTTCAGGTGCTCTCTGGTGGGAGCAACAAGAAGCACACCAGCCCCTGCACCTTGTAGGGAGAAGGCACCATCGAAATACATGATCCATTCTTGGGGCGCTTCCTTGCCGGGGATAACTGTCTCCAATACTTCATCATGGGTTGGCGTCCATTCTGCAATAAACTCTGCCAATGCTCTATTCTGAATGGTTGATGTTCTCTCAAACTTCAAACCAAAGCTGGATAACTCCAACGCCCACTCCACTATCCTACCGGTAGCCTCAGGGTTTCAGAGTATCCGTTGCAAAGGGAAATGGGTGACAACTGTGATCTCATGGGCTTGGAAGTAGTGGCGTAGTTTCCTTGAGGCCATGACAAGGCCAAAGATCAATTTTTGCGCGTCAAAGTACCTGGATCTAGCTCCCTGCAACAGGGAACTGACGAAGTATACTGGGCGTTGCACCACTTTCTTCTTTGTCGTGACCAGAGAACTTCTTCCGCTGCTTTGCTCTTTTCTACCTTCATCTGCATCTGACCTTGCCGGGGTGTGTTCGCTTTCCTCCCCGGAGGGGACACCAGCTGCATCTGCTGCTCCATCCACTTCCCTCTGCGCCACCAGTGCTGTGCTAACCACCTAATTAGTTGCCGCCAAGTATAGCAGCAACGGCTCTTGAGGTTTTGGAGCAACCAAAGTGGGCACAGAGGAAAGGTAGGCCTTCAAGTCATGTAGTGCGGCATCTGCCTCTGGGGTCCACTCCATGGGCCCTACCTTTTTCAAAACCTTGAAGAACAGCAAGGCACGCTTGGCAGACTTGGAAACAAATCTGCTAAGCGCGGCAACACATCCAGTCAAACGCCTCACGCCCTTGACTGTCTTGGGTGCTTGAATCTGCTCGATAGCCTTGATCTTGTCGGGGTTGGCCTCTATCCCCCGGTGGGACACAAAGAAGCCAAGTTGCTTGCCGGAAGGTACACCAAACACACACTTCTCCAGGTTTAGCTTCAAGTTGATCTTGTGCAGATTAGCAAATGTCTCTTCCAAATCCTGAATGAGGGTTGATCTGTCCTTGGTATTGACCACAATATCATCCATGTAAGCCTCAACGTTCCTGTGCAACTATGATTCAAAACCAATCTGGACTGCTCTTGCGAAAGTAGACCCGGCACTCTTCAACCCGAAAGGCATCCGCACGAAGCAGTATGAGCCACATGGGGTGATGAACGCGGTCTTCTCTTCGTCTTCCTTGGACATGAAGATCTGATGATATCCAAAGTAGGCATCCAGGAAGGAGAGCAGGTCACATCCAGAGGTGGAATCTACAATCTGGTCGATGCGCGGCAAGGGAAATGGGTCCTTCGGGCATGCCTTGTTCAGATATGTGAAATCTATGCACAACCTCCACTTCCCATTGGCCTTGTGTACCACCACTGGATTTGCTAACCACGTTGGATGAAACACTCCTCTAACCAGACCAGCTGCCTCAAGTTTCTTGATCTCCTCGGCAATAAACTGCTGCCGCTCCAAAGCTTGCTTCCGGACCTTCTGCTTGACGGGTCGGGCATGTGGGCAGACATCAAGGTGGTGCTCGATTACCTCCCTGGGAACACCGGGGATGTCAGATGGTTGCCAGGTAAACACATCGACATTCGCCCGCAGAAAGGCAACGAGCGCTCTTTCCTATTTGTCATCGAGGGTGGCGCTGATGGTGAAAGTACCACCAGCGCCAGCCAGCCCTGCCGGGACCTGTTTCACAGCGGGTGCAGAAGCCTTGGACCTCTTGCTATTGGAACTCTCCGGAGAGTCATCAACAGGCGCGGCATACCCCGAAGAGGTACGCTTCCCAGATTCCTTGTCGGCATCCCTGTTAGCCTTCTTCTTTCCATTACTTTCCTTGGTGGGGATTGCAGCTTCAGTGGCCTCTGCCGCGACTGCATCCCGGTACATCTTGTCCACGCAAATAATTGCATTCTTCTCGTCTGATGGAATGGAAATGACGCCCATCGGCCCTGGCATCTTCAAGGTGTTGTAGGCATAGTGGGATGCCGCCATGAACTTGGCCAGAGCTGGGCGACCAAGGATCCCATTGTACGGCAGGGAGAGGTCAACCATATCAAACACGATCTTCTTAGTCCAGTAGTTTAACTCTCCACCAAATGTCACTGGTAATGTGATTTTCCCCTTAGGACGACTCCTACCAGGGTTGATCCCTTGAAACGTACCAGTAACCTTGAGCTCTTCTTATGCTATCTAGAGTTTGCTGATGACCTTTGAAGAAATCAGATTCAACCCGGCCCCGCCATCAACCAGCATATTTGTGACTTTGAGGTTGCGGATTGTTGGTGATACCAACAATGGCAAGCACCCTACCATGGTGGTGCGGTCAGGGTGGTCCTCTTCGTCAAAGATGATGGGCGTGCGGGACCACTTGAGCGGCCTTCGAGAGTCTACCGCTGGCTCCTCAGCATTGACTTCACGCACCCACCGTTTAGGTTGGCGGTGAGAGGAGTGCAAAGATGCACCCCCGTCAATGCACAGGGCGTTAGTGGCTTTCTGGAATTCCTGCTCGCTGGTTTCCTCTTCATCTCCTCCATCACTTTCATCGTTGCAATCCTCCTTCTCACGCCTCTGGCGGGTTTCCCTTGATTCTGAGGAGCCTTGCCGGGGCGGCTTGCTCCGTCACCCCGGCCCTTTCCGCCAGTGCCATTCTGACCTTTCTCTTTATCTCGCTTCTTATATTCAGCCCTCTGCTCCTTGACAAGTGGCTCAACCTGATGACACTCCTGGAGATCGTGGCCCTTGGTCCGATGGATCTTGCAATATGGGCCATAGCCTTTCCCAGCCTTCTCGGCAGCTGTGGCTTCCCGGCAGTCAGTGCACGCGGCAACCTCCATGCCGGGTATCTCATCCTTGGCTTTCTTGCCGGTACTAGGCAAGCCCGATCCCTCAACGGTTATCACTGCCTTATCCTTGCACCTTTTGTTGCGCTTCTTGTTCTTCTTCTTTTGACTGGTGGCCTCGTCAACATCCTCTAAATCGATGTCGACGCCATCCTCTTCTCCGGGGAGCTTCCTCCCCTCCTTTATTCGAGCACACTTATCCACTAGAGTGTAAAGCTCATTCACAATCTTGGGCAATCAAACGTTCATCTTGGAACATATCCGAAGATTGTGCACATTGGACTGGAACGCAGCTATCACAGCTGCCGGGTGGATGTCTGGAATATTCCTATGGACTCGGCTGAATCTCTGCATGTATTTCCATAGGCTCTCACCTTCTTTCTGCGGAAGAAGCTGCAAGTCGCTGGGCGGTCCTGGTTCTTGATGGCCGCCCATGAAGCGCCAACAAACTCATGGCACAGGTCAGCCCAGGTCGAAATGGAGTTCTCCGGCAGGTGCATTAGCCAAGACCTCACATTTGGCTTGAGTGCCAAAGGGAAGTAGTTGGCGAATACCTTCTCATCTCTTCCCCCGGAAGCTTGAACAGTGATGGTGTAGATGTTCAAGAACCCTGCCGGGTTCAGTCTTCTGTCATACTTCTCTGGTATCTCTGGCTTAAACGTGCGAGTGGACGGCCAACAGACTTGCCGTAGCTCACGGGTGAAGGCAGGGCACCCAGCCTCGAAAGGCAGGTACCCACCATTAGTAAGTGCGGGCTCGTCGACGTCGGGGCCATCGCGCCTATCGGACTGGCGGCAGGCGTCGCGGTGTCTCTCGATGTCGACACGCATGCCTTCCCTCTGCCTGTCCTCCAGGACTCGCCGTGGGCCTTGACGCGCTCGAGGGTCGGACGAAGCCATCGAGACGTCATCAGGTTCTTGGTTGCGTGGATCCCGCGCCGGCTGCTGTGGAGGGGACTGCACCGTAGGGGTGGCCCCATCTGCACGGCCAGCAGCGTGGGCCATTGTCGCTGCCTGGGGAGGCCATGGCAGGCCAGCCCGCTGCGATCCTCCCGCCTTGGCGAAGCCAATCAGACTCTGATTGGTGGCTCTCCATTCATCCAACTGATCGGCTGCCGGCGAAAATTTCAATAGTAGCTGAGCTCGCGCCATGGCCTCCGAAGCGGTGCTTGGCATGGATGTCGATGAAGATCGTAACATCGCCCGGCTCCTGATGGTGCCGGTAGCGGGCGTGCTGTGCTGTCGTCATCGTGAGCCAGCCGCCTAGATGGCGTGTGGATGAGGTGGAGGCGCTTGAGGGCCAGCGGCCCCGTTTGGCGTAGTGGCTGGGTCGGCTCGTTCCGGGGGTGGCGCATGTTCTACGACCGCACCCGCGGCGGGAGCGGTTGGGGAGTTGCGATTCCCCCCAGAGCGAGTACCCCCACTGCGACTGTGCCCCTTGGCTAGACGGGGAGGTGCAGATGGAATAATCTCTCCTCCCGTACCTCGTGGGGCGTGGCCGCTGGGATGTAGTTGGTGCTGTCCTTCTCCGGTGCCTCCTGCTCCTGCTTCGGCCGCAGGGGAGGTGGTAACGACGCCGCCCGCGCCGACCACGTCCCCCGCAGCGTCCGCACTTCCAGGCGTCCCCGTAGCCCCCACGGTGCCGGCGGGCGCGTGCGGCAGGGCCTTCGAGGAGGATGGATGAGGTGCAGTGCCGGGCTTCTTCTTGGTCGCCATGGACGATGGAGCCGTTGATGAAGAAGATGGCGGCGAAGATGACGCGCTACGTACACTTCTCGGGTTTGCGCAAGCGCATCCCCCCTACCAGGCGCGCCAAAGATGTCGTGGGAAACCACGGCCACCTATGGGGCCAAGGGCCCCTTTTGGTTCGGCAGGGGGACTTAGCACGTTGCACAAAGAGTGGAGGAGCGCAGTGTAGCGCGGCAGAGATCACACGGGCAGTTTTACCCAGGTTCGGGCCGCCGCGAGGCGTAAAACCCTACTCCTGCTTTGGTGGATTGATGGTGGATGGTGGAGGAAATGCAGCGCTCTTGCCCGGCAGGGTTGCCTCGGGGCGAGAGCAGCTACACGCGTATGGGTGTACAGGGGTCCGAAACCTTTCTATGGTTGCCATGGGCCTCCTTTTATAGATTAAGGGGTCACCACAGTGGCAAATCGGTCATTGTTTACTGATTAGATAGCGAACAATGCTATCATATCTACTCTGCAGACAGAGCAGTATGCATTAAATGCGCCGCTCAGTGTCACATCATGGCCTGCCCGGCACGCCCTGCCGGGCTGTTTGGCCACCTTCTCTCCTGTCTGCATGACATGTCGCAGGACGGGTGTCATCTGGAGGTGATTCCTGTAGGAAATGGCTGCCATGTGGCAAAAGGCAGCCACTTAGTCATCTTGGGGCTTGACACCGCACCTATCGGTGACTTGCATCATTGTGAGGTGGGGTGGTGAAGCCTTGGCAGGGTGTTTTTCCTTCGTATGCCCCGGCAGGCCTGCCGGGGCGGTCTTGAGGCTTGCTTCCGGGGGAACCTTGACCTCGCCAGGCTCTCCTGCCCGGCAAGGGAGGTTTTCGCTTAGCGGTGTCTTGCTTCTTGGCTTGACTTGGTCTTCTCAACCTACCCTTTGATCTCTCAAAGAGCCTATCTCTTTACCTTGGCCTTGTCTTGGATGTTGCAATCTTGATCTTGGGCCTATGCACGGTCTGGGCAACAAACCCAGGGTTTGTTGCACCGACACAAAATCTTTGAATGATAAGCATGATTGCATTTTTGCTAGTATGAATTCTTTGAATATCCATGATTCTAATGATATGCAAAGCCATAAGCTTGGGGATGCTATGTTTAATGAAGACGATATTTTTAGTCCCCCAAGTTTTGATGTGCAAATTTGTTATGATGATTGCAATATTTGTGAAAGTGGGTTTGGAAGAGTGTCAACTCTAGGAAGTAATGATCCCACTATTTCGAAGGGCGTTGAATCTTATTATGATAAAAGTGGAGTTGGTGAGGTCATGACTTTATTTAATGGTGAATCCACTATTTTGGAAGAGGTTTTAATTGATTATTATGAGAACAAAATCTATGATGATTATTGTGATGACACTTATGATATAAAGAATAATGATCACCATGAATCTTGTCATCATCATTTTAATGCTCAAATTGATCATGTTAATCAAGTATCTCATGATAGCTATTTTGTTGAGTTTGCTCTCACCACTACCATCAATGAGAAGAAAATTGCTCATGTGGAGAGTAGTAAAATTTGTATGCTTATGAATCATGTAAAGAATGCTTTATGTGATAGCTATATTGTTGAATTCATTCATGATGCTACTGAAAATTATTATGAGAGAGGAACATATGCTTTTATATATCTCAATAATGTCAAGTTTCCTCTATAGGTGTTGAAAATTTTGAAGTCATGCTTGTTTTTCCTTCCTATGCTAGTTGATTCTTGCTCCCATAAGTTGTTTGCTCACAAAATCCCTATGCATAGGAAGTGGGTTAGGATTAAATGTGCTTGTCATGTGATTTATGATGCTCCCGTTGTGTTTCATTTCTTTACTTTTATGTGAGCATCATTGGAATCATCATGCCTAGCTAAAAAGGCATTAAAGAAAGCTCTTGTTGGGAGACAACCCAATGTTTACCCCTACTGTTCTTGTGTGTTCACATGATTAAGATACCATAGTAATCATGTTTTATAGCTTTGTTTCAATAAAGTACCAAGTAAAGCCTTTGGGATAATGTGGATGATAGTTGACTTGATTCTATGCAAAAACAGAAACTTTTGCGCCTAGTAACAGGATTATTTAAAATCACTGGAGGGTCAAAAAATTCTGAATTTTTTACACATGATTGATATAAAAATTTCCTATGTTGTCCTAATTTTTCAGAAGTTTTGGAGTTACAGGAGTATGGTCATTGTTCAGATCATTACAGACTATTCTGTTTTTGACAGATTCTGTTTTCAATGCATAGTTTGCTTGTTTTATAGTTTCTATGGCTTATATTGGTCAATATAAATTTTATAAATTGTAGGTTACATTATGCATTGTGGGAGAACAATTATTAATCTTGACTTGATAGTACCAAAGTGAATGATTTGCTCTTTATCATACTAACCAATCTCATGAAGTTCGGATAAGTTTTTTGTGATTGAAGTTTCAAAATTTTGAGTGAGATATCGATATGAGGAGAATAAGGAGTGGCAAAACCCTAAGCTTGGGGATGACCAAGGCACCCCAAGATAATATTCAAGGAATACCCAAGCAAATAAGCTTGGGGATGCCCCGGAAGGCGTCCCCTCTTTCGTCTTAAACATTATCGGTAACCACACTTGGAGCTATATTTTTATTTGTCACATGATATGTGTTTTGCATGGAGCATCATTTTATTTTATTAGGATTTTTCTTTCTATTTTTTCGAATACTGTTTTGTATCTTTTATCTCAATAAAAGTGTCAAGTATAGCCTTTACCATGCTTATTTTGCAAGTCTATATGTTGATGTTTGAAAACAAAAAGTTTTCCATTATTGTCTGAATTCTTCAGGAAAGCCAGAATGTGATGAAATCTTGAAATATTTACACAGTAAGCTATGATAAATTTTATACAGTGTGGTAATTTTTCAGAATTTTTGGAGTTAAAGAAGTATGAATCTTTTTGCATCCTTTACATACTGTCCTATTTAGATAGATTCCTGTTATGTTTGCACTGTTTGCATTTGTTTGCTTGTTTAATGATTCTATTTGAGGATAGGAGTATTAAATATGCAGGGGCATTTAGTATGCAATGTTAAATATTAATTTTAGTGATTTTTTACTGTAGAGAATGATAAGGTTTTGCATTGATTTATACTAACTTATCTCATGAGTTCTTGTTGAGTTTTGTGTGGATGAAGTTTTTAAGATTTAGGGAAACCGTGATATGAGAGGAATTGAGGAGACACAAGATATCAATCTTGGGGATGCACAAGGCATCCCAAGTTAACATTTCAAGAAGTCTCAAGCACCTAAGCTTGGGGATGCCCCGGTAGCCATCCCACCTTTCTTCATAAACAACTATCGGTTAGTATTTGTTGAGCCTAAGTTTTTGCTTCTTCGCATGAGATGTGCTAATATTGGAATGTCATTTTATTTTGTTTTGTTTTTTGTTTGAATAAAATACTTAAGATCTGAAAGTATTAATTGAGAGAGAGTCCTCACATAGCTACTTAATTATTTAACTACTCATTTGATCTTCACTTATACCTTTTTGGAGTAGTTTGTCATTTACTCTTGTGCTTCACTTATATCCTAAGAGTAAATTGTTGAAGGAATTTAATATCATAAATTTGAAATTGTATGTGCTTCAAGTGCTTAGTTGTAGTTTCACATTTGGTTAGAAAGTAAAATCTATTGAAGTTCTAGAATCACAATATTGGTCATACTAGGATTCATGAAAGATAGTATATGGAAGAGAACTTGCACATATAAATATATTATCTTGGTCATCTTTTATGATTTTGAATACCAATTAATTTTTTTTGAATTTGAGCAAATTAGTTGAAGTTGGACAAGTAAGACAACGTAATGAGCTATGGTTGGGTATATTTCCATAGAAGTTATATTGTTATGGATCCTCTAACATGTGGTGCTTGTTGTTTAGAATCCTTTGCTAGGAAAAATTTCTATACTAAGCGGGAATACTGCTTGTGCATCCAAAATCCTTTAGCCAAGTTTCTTCCATGAGTGTCCACCATACCTACCTATATGCGGTATTACTCTACCGTTCCAAGTAAATTTGCATGTGCCACCTCTAATCATTCAAATAAGCATCTTTTTTGTGTGCCCATACCGCTCATGAAGTGGTAGGGGGTGGTCAGTATCTTCCATGATAAGCAGGTTATTCTCACGATGGGTGTTTATTTACTTGTCATTGCACAAAAGAGGCTGGTAATTGGGATGCCCGGTCCTATGATCAAAATGAAAAATAATGAAACAAACTCCCCTGGAAAGTTGATTGTATGGAGGGCACCCGAGGATTCGGCTAGCCATGGCTTGTGTTTGAATGGTTGAGGGGGAGAAAACTTTACCTTTCAACTTGGGAACCGCCTATAATGTGTTTAGCATGGAAGATATTGAGAACTCTCTGTTGTGATGTTGACATGAAAGGCATGCCACTCAAAATTATATTCATCTCTATTTTAAGCAATGAGCTGTGGCACCTCTACAAATCCATGCTTCCCTCTGTGAAGGGCCTATCTTTTACTTTTCAGTTTTTACTTTCATGCAAGAATCAATAGTATTCCTTCTCATCTCAACCTCAATTATTCTCTAGTTGGCAAGCATCATGTGGTAGGGAAAGATCCAGGCACATATGGCCATTCGAATATATTTGATCATGAATTATTATTGTTGACAATTATCTCTATGATAAATAAGTTGGGAGGCGAAACATTAAGCCCCTATCTTTCTCTGTGTTCAATGGATTCTATTTGTTCTAAAAATATGCTTTGAGTACTAGCAATCATAGAAGACTATATGATAATTGAGTATGTGGAGCTCTTACTTAGACTTTGTTGAAGATAAGTTGAATTGCAATTGTTTGGTGACTAAGAACATAGGTTGTTAAGTTTCATGAAAATGCATTGTTTGAGCCATAAGATGTGAATTGATTGCTACTTTATCATGATGAGTTTTATGAGAAAAGGTTGCTGTTATGATGCTAGAAAAAGTGATTGAAATTATCATTGATCAAACTTATGCACTATGCTAGCATTCACACTTCATAATTTTTTTCTTTTATCATTTACCTACTCGAGGACGACTAGGAATTAAGCTTGGGGATGCTGATACGTCTCCAACGTATCTATAATTTATGAATTATTCATGCCATGTTTACAACAATTTTATATGGTTTTGGTATGATTTGATTAGAACTAACCCGGACTGACACAGTTTTCAGCAGAACTACCCTGGTGTTGTTTTTTGTGCAGAAATAAAAGTTCTCGGTATGGGCTGAAAATTTATGGTAATTTTTTGTGGACCAAAAGATACCCTCAAAGCTTCGAGGAAGGACCAGAAGCCTCATGAGGAAGCGACAAGCCTGGGGGGCGTTCCCTCGCCCCCAGGGCGCGCGGGGCAGGCTTGTCGCTCCCTCATGGGTCCCCTTGACATGAAACCAACGCCAAAAATCCTATAAATACCAAAATACCCAAAAAGAAACCTAGAACTTCCGCTCCACCACCGCAAGCCTCTATATCGAAGAGATCTCATCTGTAGCCCTATTCCCGAACCCTGTCGGAGGGGGAAATCATCGCCGGAGGCCATGTTCACCATCCCGGCGGCAACCATGATGAGGAGGGAGTAGTTCTCCCTCGGGGCTAAGGGTTTGTACCAGTAGTTATGTGTCTGATCTCTCTGTCTCTATCTCGTGTTCTTGATTTGGCATGATCTTGATGTATCATGAGCTTTGCTTATATAGTTGGATCATATGGTGTTTCTCTCTCTCTATCTTGTTGTGATGAATTGAGTTTTTACCTTTGAGGTTTCACTATTATTGGATTGAAAACTTTTATGGATTTGAGAACACTTGATGTATGTCTTGCATATGAATACCCTTGGTGACAATGGGGTATTATATTGATTCACTTGATGTATGTTTTGGTACTCAACTCGCGGATTCCCGAGGTGACATTGGGGTAATCTATGCATAGGGGTTGATGCACGTTTTTGTCCTACTTTTTTTGGTAGAAACTTTGGGGCACTCTTTGAAGTTCTTTGTGTTGGATTGAATATTATGAATCTGAAGTTGTTTGATGCATATTGAATAATCAACTCATGGATACTTGTGGTGACATTGGAGTATCTAGGCCGGTGACATTAGAGTTGGTTGATGTGTATCATATTGTGTTATTTTAGTACGAACTCTAGGCCTGTTTATGAAACTTATAGGAATAAATCAACAGATTGATCGAAAAGGATAACTTTGAGGTGGTTTCGTACCCTACAAACAATTTCATCTTATGTTCTACTCTAGATAAGAACTTTGGAGTGACTCTTTGTCGCATGATGAGGGATTGTTATATGATCACTATTGAGAGATTGCAATAGTGAAAGTATGATCCCTAGGCCTTGTTTATACGCATTGCAATATTGTTTGTGCTCCGTTTTATCACTTGCTACCTTGATGTTTTTATATTTTCATATTACAAAAACCTATATCTATTATCCATACTACACTTGTATCACCATCTCTTCGCCGAACTAGTGCACCTATACAATTTGCCATTGTACTGGGTGTGTTGGGGACATGAGAGATTTCTTGTATTTGATTGCAAGGTTGTTTGAGAGAGACCATCTTGATCCTACGCCTCCCATGGATTGATAAACCTTAGGTCATCCACTTGAGGGAAAATTGCTACTGTCCTACAAAACTCTGCGCTTGGAGGGCCAACACGAGTCTACAAGAATAAGTTGTGTAGTAGACATCACTGGGCCGCCGGTTGGCCCAACCCTTGCTTGGGGACTTCGGGGACCATGTCCCCTTGATCCTGTTTGGCCGAGGTCGTGACCTCGACCACTAAAACCTGCACATCGATCACCATAGTGTCGACAAGGGGGAAGGGTCGGATGTTGCTTCCCCTAGCACTTCAAGAGCAAGGGAGTCGCGGTGTGCTCGGGGGCCGCACTATCTGCCATTGATGACGGAGGAAGCCCGTCCGAGGCATCGTCGCCTATGTGAAGGTCGCAGACTAGAAAGTCACATATTATAAGTTTCACCCTATGAACGAGCTCTTTTGCTTTAGTTCAATCATATCCAGATACCCCCGAGGTGCCGGCATCTTCCTCTTTGGCTGGAGGAGGTCGACGTCTGACTCGTCGGAGAGTATGATCTTCTTCGGTGAGTCTGCTTGCCGGCGGGGTCTATGGAAGTCTTGCGCAGCCGCTTACGGCCTTTAGCTGCACTTCTTCCTCGTCGTCCATGGATGCTGCTCTCTTTCCCTTGAGGGAAGGCTCTCCTTCCCCCGTGTCCTCCTCCTCGTCGTCCTCGTGGGTGGAGGAGGCATGGGTCTCTTCAGATCGGGTTACCGAGGTTTCCCGTGCCCGGAGGCCGCCACGTCCCTTTGGGGCTTCCGCTCCTTGGGCGGCACCACGTATGGCTCCTCCATTAAGAGAGTCATAGGTTGGGGAAAGCTCTCCTCCTCCGACAGCGTAGCCGAACACAGCATCAGCTGTGACTTGGAGACCCACTTCTAAAAAAAATATACATCCGATCATTTTGATAAAGGTCTATAAGAGGGTGAAGAATGCGGGATATAAATCTTTGCATTATAATTACCTCAGAGGCGTCATGCGCGGCCTCAAAGCTTGTACCTACCGTTGGAGGGGCTCATTCTTGGACGGATTGAATAATGTCGTCCACATCCCGGACAGGGAGATGCGGAAGAAGTGGTTGATGGGCACCGCGTCCTCGGGCTTGAATGCCCACATCGGGCCTGCCCGAATTTTGAGCGGCAGGATACATCGGTGGAGCATGACATCGACCACGTCCACCAGCTTTATCTTCTTCTTGTCTACCAAGAATTTGATCTTCTACTATAGCTCCGTCACTTCCTTGGGGTTTCCCCAATCTAGGCCCTTCCTCCAACAGGAAGCAAGCCTCCTCAGAGGGCTTGCCGAGAAGGCCACGACTTCGGCCTGACCGGCGGCGAGTGCCTCGGTAACATAGAACCACTCGCGCTTCCACTCCTTGATGGTCTTGATGAAGGTCCCTCGAAGCAGTCGGCCTTCTGGTTCTTGCTAATCATCGCTTCCTTGCACTCCGCAAGCTCGGAACCGCTAGACTTCGGCTTGATGTCGAACATCTTCAGCCATAATCCGAAATGTGGCTCGATGCGGAGGAAGGCCTTGCTGGTGATGATGAAGGAGGCAAGGTGGAGGATGGAGTTGGGGGCCAGATGGTGGAAATCCAGCCCATAGTAGAAAAGGATCCCCTGCATGAAAGTGTGCAGCGGGAACCCCAGACCTCGGATGAGGTGGGGAATGAAGACCACCATCTCCCCAAGATTGGGAGTGGGCACGCGTTGGTTTGGCTCCGGCGGCCGGGTGGCGGCGTTGGCCAGGATGTACCCTGTGCTTCGTAGCTCTAGGATCATGCCCTCCATGATGGAGGAGCCGGCCTAGTGCCCCTTCAGGGCGGAGTCAACCATGGCAAGTTAATGGGGGCTGTGGGTGCTAAAGGGGAAGTGGAGAACTTAATCTGGGCACTAGAGCTCAAAGGGAAGTATCCAGGGAGGAATGGGAGGGTGCTATTGCTATTGTGGAGGATCGTCTCACATGTAAGGGAGACGTTGCCGGAGCCCTTGAATGGCCTCGACTGAGGCCTCGGCTTCAGCAAGATCACCTTGGCACTGTTGATCGTGTAGAGCTGGGTCACACATGCATCCAGAATCCAGTTAATTAGTATGATGTGTCATCAAGCCAAGTACTACTCTGCTGCATTTCTCTATCTATCTACTCTTATAAAAAACAGAGTTGGTGATGATGGTGTGCCTGCCATCCGGCAATATAGGCCGTCTGATTTATATCTGACGGATAGGAAGGAAACTATGGCAATTTTGTAAAAATATACCCACACCCCTCTCCACATTTGCAAATAAGGCCTTCCCTCGTTCATCCTTTTCTCTCACAAGATAAACTACTCATACAAATGCATCTTGATGTTACGTGCGACGCACGGGCATCTTGCTAGTCTTCCAAGTAAATTAAGACTAGTAGCAACACAACAATACAATACCACTAGCAAGATGTCAGGATAACATAGGACGGTACCATCGTGTGATCTTATTCATTTCCTCCTTCTTCTTCTTCTTCTTCTTCGTCTTCCTCTTCATGCTCTGTTTCTCTTTCTCCTCACCAGTTGGTGAAACCAAGTACATGATTGGCCTTCTATTTCAGACTTGGTTTTGTCAGTGAGGGAGTACAAGTGTACTAGTAAACAATAACATTATTTTCTCATGGCAGTCGCAAAATAGAGGTGAACACATGCATTAAATATCATTCTTACCTAAAGGAAGGTTATGGTGCCAATATGGAGGATGAAGATTGGAACACAGATCTCCCTTTGTGCAGTTCCACCAAAATGAACCAACGGTTCCATTCTGACATTCCAGTTAAATAGCACAAAAGTCACTTCTTTTAAGAAGTGTTTTGTGTAGTGCACCAAAAGGTCGCAATAGCAATGAGGTGAAATGGATATCCCTGTTTGCACAAAAAACTACAGAGGAAACAGTCAGAGTTTTAAACAATTACTTGCAAAAACAATTGGTTAAACTTGTCATGGCTTATAACAGTGGCATGGCTTCATTTTACCAGGGGCATTAGATTAAGAACATCTAAATATTTTCTATAAGGGCATGGGACAGTGGGTGCACCAGCAGTCCAGCACCATGTACCTAAACCGGGGCATAAAGTGGTGATTCCGAGTTTGTTGCCCCGAGAAACAAACATCCAAGAAACATATCTGGGTTGGTACCATTTTTGTTCACTCTAGCCACCTATTCCTATGTGTGGATAGCAAATCTAGTCCTGGTCATACCACTGTGTACAACGTTTCCCCTATATTTCCCTTTTTGACCAAGAGACCGGTTGGATGACCAGTTTGTACTACTTTCACCCCCTTTCTTTCCTGTTTGTACCAAGTCCGATGTACATACTAAATTTTCCCCCTTTATTTCTTGTTTGAACCAAGTACAAGATTCGACTCCATGAACTAGCTTTACCTCTAACAATAGAAAAAAATGAGGTGACGTTGGACCATCCGATCGAGCCTAGCTACGAGGGGGGCTGAGAGGTAGAAAATGATGCACATGCAGTGACGTAGCGAGCTGGGGAAGTAGAGCTAGGCCGGTTTCAAAGGAAGATATACCTGAAGGTCATCGGGGTGTGGATAGGTGGGTGGCGGGAGGCCGGATCCGCCCACACTAGGGCAGCGATGAAGGGATCGGAGGACCTCCCGCGCCGGCGCTCGGCCAGAGATAACGTTGCGGCCGGTAATGGGTCTCCTCCCTCGCTGTCGATGACGGCCTAAACGCTGCCCCTCCTCCCCTTCACTGATGGAGGGGGATACGTCTGGATCTGTAACCAGCGGTGAGGATAGAAAGACAGTGTTACCACCGCTATCTTGTTTAGATCCGGAGAGGATGAGAGTGTGTGAATAGAGCAACCCTAGCAAGCAAGCACGGAGGCTCCTGCCTATATATATATATGTATAGTGGGGTAGTTTTCTTTTTTCACTCCATCAAATCAATCGTTTAAAATTGTGTACGTGCCAGGTCGCCGTTTTTTTGAGTTGTTGATTGTTTTTTGAGATAGCTACCCACTTATCCCAAGTGGTGTTACAGGGGTGGATTAATGAGCTGCTCGGCTCGGTTCGTTCGAAGCTCATTAAAAGAAAATTCACATAAGATGAGACATGTGTTGTGTTGTTACTAACGAACGTAGCGTGAAACTTGTTAGCTGGTTCTTTAAGCTCCTTAATAAATTGATGATTGGCTTTGTTCATTAAGAAGCGACCCACGAGGATAACAAGCCAAACTATCGAAGGATCATTGCTCATGAGCTACGAGCTTTTGTTCCAGCCCTAATGGTGTGCCAGGTCGCACTTTGTATCGTTCAAGTCTGGTACTAGACCCTCCACTAAGTGAACAACCACCGCCTCGTAAAAATTGTGAACAAGCCCACGGCTAAAATTATCGGAAACGTGGGCTGCACCAACAAGCATTATTATTTATATTTTCTATGTGGGAGTATCCTCAAAACGAAATGTGAGAGTACAATCTTTATTGAACCCCTTTGTAATTTGTGCTAAATTTTGACCAAAGATTTAACTGACAAAATGTTAGTGCATGTTAATAAAAATTATATCCTTGGATTCGTATTTGAACATAGTTTTCAATGATGTAATTTTTTGTGACATGCATGAACATTTGGTTAGTTAAATTTATAGTCAAAATTTGGCACAGATTATCATAGGGACCAATAAACCAGGACGGAGCTCCTCGTCTGTCGTCTAAACTACTATATGACTAGCCGCTCTATTACATGTGTGACATCAAGCATCCAGGCCCGCGTGCCATCCCCCAAATCATAGCGATGTGCTACAGTCGAGAATCACCAGTCACCCCGGTGTGGCCGTCATGACCTGTCATATCACAAAATCCACACCTTTACCAGAAGTGGTAAAGTGGCCTCGAAGTTGGACTGGACGAAACAACTATCATTTCACTGGAATGCTCATTGAAGCCCTTTCTCCCCTATCTTGAAGAAAACCTCACTCCAGGCTACTCACTTCTGCCATTTTTCTTCTATACCGATGAAGGAAAGGTGGGCAAATCAGTGATGCTACTATATTTTCATTCCAGGAATCTTCTTTTTGCGAAGCACCGACCAATTCTCACTGCCTATTCTTTTCCCATTTTCATTGCAATTGTGGTTTCCTTTCGATTGCTTTTTGTTTGTCAGTTTATTGATGGATCCTGGAGCACTAGGCAAAGAGTTACCGGCGGACAACCCACTCGAGACAGAGATCTCCAGGATGCGAGCACCGACCAACGAGTTGGCCATGTTGGCGGGCCAACCCATGGAGACGAAGAACTCCAAGAAACAAGCACTGGCCAAAGAGTTGACGACGTTGGCAGACGAAGTCCTCAAAGAAAGCTGCAAGAACAGCAAGGGCCCCACCGTGCCTACCCCAGAAACTCTAATGGCCACCTATGAGAGGCTCAAGGCCGAGTTTAAGGAGATAGTTGCCGTTGAGAAGCAGTATTTCCCTGGCAAGGAGATGGCCCCCGGAGGGATGGGATCCCCCGGTGAGCTGCACAAGGTAAAAAAATGGCTTACCATAGTTGTGGTTTTTGATTATTCGCAATGTGCTTGCTAATATGTTAGGGTTGTGCAGGTGCCGGTGGACGTCCTTGATGATTCCGATGTCGCGGTCCGTCCTGTGGACATCGCCCCAGAGATCTTTTTTGATGTCGCGGTCCGTCCTGTGGACATCGCCCTAGAGTTCAATTCCCATGCCGCTGTCCGTCCTATGGACATCGCCCCAGAGATCGATTCTGATGACGCGGTCCATCCTATGGACATCACCCTAGAGATCAATTCCCAGGCTGCTGTCCGTGCTGTGGTCATTGCCCGAGAGATCGATGACAAGAAATAGTTGGTCGCGCTAATCCTTCAAGGTAGTTTGCATTGTGTTTAATTACCAGAACGATGCGTGTTATCAAACCATCTTAGGGCTAGTGCACTGTCTTGTGTCGGCGGTACTTGCTACTTTTGTTTGATAGTGAATCATGCAAACCCTCTCCGAGTTATGGAAACAGATGTATCCTCACCAGCTTTTGATGTAATATATGGCATGCTTAGATGTAAGTTTGAACTGTTTATCATATTAGAAGGGCTTGTTTGATGATTCTTGGTGTTAGTAGTCTAGCTACTGTGCGAGCTATAGTACTTGCAAACACTCATTGAAGAGAAACATTGGGCTGATGAGCTCGTGGTATGCTTATAGGTCTAATCCGTTGTCGATTGACCAATAGCCCAAGCTCCTAAAATTGTAGGCTTAGCGATCGATCAAACAATAGTCCACAATTATACATTAATTCACATCAAACTCAAAGAGTTGGTTCATGGATACATTCACATTAATAGCCAGCAAAATTGGCACGTACTTGTAACATGCGTGAATGTGTAATTTTTTGTTGGAAGCGTGAATGTGTAGTGACATCATACTTTTGGAGTGGCTACAGAGAGTGTGTATGTCTGCTAGAGGGGTTGTGGGATGGAGAGAGATCTAGAGAGAGAGAGAGAGAAAGACCCTCTTTCTTTCTACTCTTAGTCGTTAGATTGACAAAGGATATTTTTTGAGAACACAAAATCATAGCAGTACAGAGATGTAGAAATCCTAAGCGGGCTAGTTTAGCTTAGTGGGTTTCAGTGATATGACGTGCTACAGTGCCGTCCAGTATTCGCGTGTGGTAGCAGTATTGCGGGTACAGTAAGTTTTCTTGAAGAAGCGGATTCAACGAAGTCATGATGGTTCCTTCATCCGACCAACTTACAGTGGGAAAGGTTGGGCCTGCGCTACGACCGGGGTGACTCTCCCCTACAGTACTGTCTGGTGCACTACAGTATAATTTTGTGCATGGCAAGTGGACCAGGATGGTCGACGTCCCACATGTCGGCGAATGAAAGTATTCTTTCCGATATCGAGGACGAGCAAGGAGTATTCATTGTTTATTTTTTATGAAAGCTATTGTCTCCACCGTTACGACGGAGGAGTGTGAAACACGGCAGCCCAGTGAACTTGGCATGTGCACAACTTCCTCCTTCCTCATGTATCATAGTGTTGACTATAAGGTTGGCTATAAGGTTACAACTTTTTCTCACTTTCTCTCTATCTATTTCCTCTCAAATGTTTTTTACATTCTTTTTTTAGACACAATTGTTTTTTTATACCTAGGAGCACGTGTAGAGACGGGCTCTTGCAGAGCCCAGTATTGTACTTGCTATGAATGTGGGCAGCTGGCGCCTGGGGGGAGCGCGCGCGGGACGGGGGGAGGGGTTTTCTAGTGGGCCAGGGAGGTCAGAAGCGGGCTTGGAAGCGGTCCGGACTCCCGCATGGCCCACCTCACATTATCACCATATTTCTTGAGTCCGTGCGCGGCGGGCGGGCGATCTCTTCTCCCTCCCCCGTCTCTCTCTTCTCAGCCGACGCCCACTAAGCGATTAGATTTCGGCTATCGACGGTTTATTCAATTGCAGTCCCACATGTCAGTGAAAATGCAGGACAACGTGTGTCCCCTTTGGTGAGCGGCGTGCGAGACGGACTGTCGGGGGTGCGACACGAACGCAACAGGTGTGCTTTAAGTGTGCCGCCTTTTGCTTTTGAACTTGCAAAGTGTAACATTTTCGTGCGATCGATCGATAGAAATCCAGAACAAAATGACGAGGGCGGGGCTTTCCTGCGCGTTAGGCGGGCTAGTTTGGCCAAGTGGGTTTGAGTGATATGATGTGTTACAGTGCCGTCCACTTGCTCCATTTTTATGTAAGCAACTGTCTCCACTCTTACGTCGGAGGAGTGTGAAACACGGCGGATCTGATTTTGATCGAGGGATAAATGTTCCCTGCGAAATAATGGAGCACTATTAGCGATTATAGCATGATACTAGTTAGGGCATCTCTAGCACTGACCCACAAATTTACACCGGCATCTGTCCGAGGATACTGATGCCAGAGAATGCCATCCAATGCTGCCCGCATACCTTTCGACAACTATATGAACTAACCGGATGAAATTCGTGCAAACAAAGCAAAATTCAAATTAACCGGATGAAATTCATTACATTTAAAAAAAAATTCCTATAAACCGGACGGAATTCATTACATATTTCGCACAAACCATACTAAAACCTACTATAAACCTAATCTAAATGATCGCCGGCGCCCGACCACCATGTCCGGCCATGAGCCCCGAGAACTGACGGTCTGGCTATTGCCTTTGCCTCCTCCTCATCCGCCTCAGCTTTGTCCAGCTCCGCCTCGATAACCTCCTCTTCTGGAGCACAAGGTTCAGAAGATTTCCGCATCCACATTGCCGTCAAGTGGCTAATCGGCCGCCGATGTTTACCCCACCAAGCTTGGCATCGACTGAGAGGAGGAGCGGTGGCCTTCCTGGGACCAGAGCGGTGGTGACCTACCATGTACTACTCTTCGTCGCTGCCGGCTGCGCCTGCGCACACGCGCCGGCTTCGTGGTCGTGGCGGCCGAGGGCGGCCAGGGGGAGCCGGCGATGTCCTTCGTTTGTTCCTGCGATAGTACGTCCAAGAGAGCTTTGGAGCATGCCTGGAGCGGAGTCGGCGATGTCCTTCGTCTGCTCCTGCGATAGTACGTCCAAGAGAGCTTTGAAGCGCGAGGAGGCCATGGTTGGAGTGGTGCCGACAAAAAGAAGGGACCGGAGGAGAATGACTGTGGGTCCTTGGCTATGGCTGGGGCTGAAGTTAATATAGCGGGCGAATGGCAATGAGCCGCAGCAGACGGACGGACGGCTGTTGCCGGAGTACGTCCGTTGGCAGCCGTGTGTCATTAATGTGGGCGGCGGACGGACGGATGGCCGTGGTATCGTTAACGCGGAGCAGTCGCTTGCACCGAGATGCCGCGCAGGTGGCGCTCTCTCGGCCATTGCGCTGCTGCAATGCCGGCGCGAGTGAGAAGTCGCGTCGGGCGTGAGTGCGGCATTAATGTTCTGGAGAGACGGTGACCGTTTCAGACGAGAAGCGTGCGCTAGCGATGGAAGGGGTTTCGGTGGGCTAGGGCGGTCAGACGCTGGCGTGGTGGAATATTATTTTTGTAGTTTGCATAAGTACTCAATTAATGTGGCAGTTCACTTTTTTTTCTACGATCAACATACACCCTACAAATCACTGTCTTCAAATTTGGCACTTCTCCGGGTTCATTTACCATATTTAGGCCATTATGTGCATTTTGTAGAAATTTACTACCACTATAAGAATTAAACGAACATCTACATCATGCATACATGACTCAAAGCTTACATGCTATAGTGTGGTATTTATTCATAATTTGGTTGCCAAATCTCATGCATGCAATGCACGTGTACCTTACTAATGAACATAGTTTCTAGTGATATTATTTGTAGTTACATGCATCAACCAGGACGGAGGTGCAGAAACATCAAATCTCAGCTACAGCTACACGGGTGTGATGATAGGGACGTGGAATGCCGTTCGATCACGATGTACGCGCGCGATCCGCATGGCTGGTGTGGCGGCCAATCAGAAAGCAACCCACAATAGGGTCAGTGCACACAGTTTCCACAGGCAACGGAAAGTAACCGTGTGCGGTAATAAAGAGTAAAATGCACTAGCGGTCATCGAACTTGTCTTGATAGCTCACTTTGGTCACTGTACTTAAGAATACGATCAATACGGTCACTATATATGACTTAAGATGATTATACAGTCACTGGCTTAGCGTATAGCTCCGTATTTTGTCTGGTTGACCAGTCAAACAGTCCACATGCGCCTCACTCAGGTTCTACGGCCCCAACCGTCAATGGGTCAAAAATAAATAAATTAGAAAAGCTAAATTATGCATTGCATGGGTGGGGAATTAACCCCGAACCTCTCCAGTAAAGCCCCACGAGCTAACCAAATGAGTTATTTTTGCAAGGAGCAAACACGGCGCACAAGCATGCATGCGGATGACCCACACACACGCAGTATGCACGCGCATGCACACAATACATACTAGCATGCACGCGGACGCACTTATGCAGTTATGCTTATGATTGTACTGGAATAAATTATGTGAACTCATGGATGACGAGCCTTTGAAGCGTATGCGGCACGTATAGACAACCAGGCGTTCATGCAACCGCTCTTGTCGCTAGCTAGCCTTCGACGACCACCATTGGACACACACAACCATGCATAACTTACGAATAATGGATGAATGGATCAAACACACATTCGTGTGCAGTGGCACTATGATCGGTCGCTCACGATACATATATAGGTACCATAGTACCCTCTCTAGCTAGGCTGTTTATAGATTGTCGTTGTGATGGATGATATACATGAGCAAGGCACCGAGTCACATCGTTGCGTCATGTGCAGAGCCATGGCTAATGTCGAGCAGCTCGACGCCCAAGCACGAGTATGACGTTAGTGTTGAGCCAGGTGAATACATGCTCGGTGTTCGCGGAGGGCGCCAGCAAACGTCTAAACAGTAATGTCAGGCACCGCCGGGGCGCGCAAGTGACGGGCTCGATGTTTGCGTTGTGCCATCAGCAGGACTTTGATTGAGAGGGCGACGTGCATGCATTACCATGGTTTGACAGCGTGAGCGTGAGTGTCTGCACGCGTACATGCTACTTGCGTCTGTGGATGGTGTGCGCTAATGTGTGCATCACGTATAATATAAAAAAATCGGTTTGTTCATTTAATGCAAAGTATTTCATTTTCATTTGGCTGACGAGTGTGTGTTGTAGCGACAAGTCCGTGGTTTGATTCCTCACATACGCATAATTTTGGTTTTTATTTCTTTCTCCACTGACAGGTAGGCCTGCATAGATTGATAGATACAGAACACGAGCTACTAATGAGGCACATGTGGACTGTTTGACTGGTCAACCTGACAAATACAGAGCTATACGCTGAGGCAGTGACCGTATAATCACAATATCTCGTATATAATGACCGTATTGACTGTATTCTTAAGTATAATGATCAAAGTGAGCTATCAAGACAAGTTCAATGACCGCCAATGCATTTTACTCGGTAATAAATGACCAGGATTGAAGGGGAATCCAAATTTCCTTCGTCGTCTGTCCTTGAGCTCTTGACAAACCAATGCACTATATGGTTGTCCGGCCACTCTGCCCCAGAGCTCTCACCAAGCGTCGTTCATGCCATCACGCCGCAGACTAACTAGTAAGGAAGCAATGGCATCCCGTCGCGCCGAGTTCCTCGCCGCCCACGACCGCACACAAAATGGTAGGGAAGCGATGGCATCCCACCATGCCGAATTCATTGCCACTCGCGACCTCACACCTACATGGGCGGACTTTAAAGCTGCCAAAGCTGAATGGGCGGTAGAGCAAGAGGCGGCCAAAGCCGCACAGAGGGAGTGGAAAAGGAAGAAAGCACTCAAGAAAAGAGAGTCTCGCCGCCGCAAGAAAGAAGAGGAGGCACGCACTGCTGCGGAGAGCTCGGCGGAGATCCAAGCATGGTGGGGTGTCACCGACAAAGCTGGGAAGGAGAACGACAGCGTCTGGCCAGCATGTGAGAAGTAGTAGTACTAGTAGTTAGTGTGTGTGTCTGTATCGCCCGTATGTTTGTTTAATTAATTATGAGCATGTACCAGTACTAGTTACTAATGTACTCCCTCCGTCCGGTGAAAAGTGTACATCTAGAAATTTTAGGACAAATTACGGAGTGGAGTAAAAAATGCATTGGGAAGATGCAAGCCACCATCTCTCTCCTCTTTAATCACCCAATCCCCAATGAGCTAAGTGCATGAAGAAATTAAGAAGACTATGTATAGAATGGTATTGGTCTTGATTACCGTGTGATGAGAGGAAATACTTTAAAGTGCACTGGGAAGATAGAAGTACACTCTTTTGTGGACAAATTTTAAACCCAAACGTACACTCTTCACCAGATGGAGGGAGTAGTTTTTAGAGCAAATTACCAGTACATTAGCCTAGACTCAATGGAAAAATTCCTATCCTATGCATCAAATGGCATCTCTTTCTCTATAGGAATTGAGATGCATGTCATCTCACTTCCTATGATTTTCATATTCCTATAAAATTCCTATCCTATGAACCAAAGGAGGCCTCCGCTGGAGTACAGTACTACTGTAGCTAGCAGTATTGCTGGTACAGTAGTTTTCTTCAAGAAGCAAAATTCAACGAAGTCATGATGGTTCCTTCGTCTGAGCAACTTTACAGGGGGAAAGGTTGGGCCTGTGATTTGACGGCTCATTAGTCATTATTACTGCGGCGCGACGACCGGGGTGACTCTCCCTTGGAGTTCTGCGTGCATGGCAAGTGGACCAGGATGGTCGACGTCCCACATGTCGGCGAACGGACTTCTTTCCGATATCGAGGAGCAAGGAAACCGCGTGGTATAGTATCACTGCTAAATTATATTTATTTTTTATTTTTGATGAAAGCTAGCGTTTCAACTCTTATGACGAAGGAGTGCCAAACACGGCACGTGCTAGATGTCCCACACGTCAGCGAAAGGAGTGCGACATGAACAGCGTGGTAGAGCGTCTCCACTTCTTCCACTTCTAGGTTGGAGACCACATGTAGTACTAGTAGTATGTAACGATACAAAGTGCGACCCGGAGAGAAAGACGCGTCTAGTTGGAAGGTCTCGGACCATACACATAAGCAAATATAAAACCTAATATGTGCCTCCAATTAATATAGTAGTAGAGTACTTAGGCACGTACATCATAATATCACCGTGCATTGCACGTACAACATTTAGTGGTAGTAAAACAAATTCCTATATGCCACGCATGTTCATACTATTTGTGCCTTTCTACTTCACTTACTTCGCTACATTACTCAGGTTCGTACATCCCTGGGTACATGTCTGTCTTGTAGTTCCAGTCGCTTCGGAAAGGATGTTCTGCGGGCGCGCACTAGTGCAGTTTATATTTGAGACTAGCAAGAGGCCCATGCATTGCACGGAACATCAAGATGCATTTATACGAGCTGTTTATCTTGTGGGAGATGAAGATGAACGAGGGAAGGCCTTATCTGCAAATGTGGAGAGGGATGCGGGTATCTTTTTGCAAAATTGCCATAGTTTTTTTCTATCCAGCAGATATAGATCGGACGGTCTATATTGCAGGATGGCAGGCACAACATCATCACCAACTCGGTTTTTTATATATTTTTTATTATTATTATTATAAGAGTAGAGATAGAGATTAGGGAGCTGGTGGGCGGTTTGTTGTGCGGCACGTTCGCGTCCATCCACTAGCCCGGAATTAAAGCACGCACGACATTTACAGCAACTAGGATTAGTTGTTTTCCGGGCGCATGGACCGACGCGGACTAGAGGACCTGGTCGCCCTTTTTCGAGCACGGCTTCGACAAGTACGTGTGTGACAGGCGTGCATGCAAATCTTGCATGACCAAACCGTGCGAAGCGGAGCGGTAGGCTGTCGAACTGCAGCCTGCATGTTGCAGCCATGTCATCCACACGCAACCTAAAGGCCAATTCATACTCTGCTGGACTATACTGTACTACTATGCATTGTTTGGCATGAACGTTCCTTGGAGCTCGTGCTGCAACTGCCGTACTCCACAGCCCGCTTCCCTTCTCCTTCCTCTTCCACCGCCCGCGCACGTCCGCGGGAAGCGACCGGTCAACCCTTATATAGGAGTGCTAGCACAACAAGATGCATGCATGACCACTAAAATTTCCTTTCTAATATCTCTATGAAATAAATGTGGCGTGAAACTCAAATCCTTTAAGTCTGAGTATAATGGAAATCATCATCCTCCTCCGGCTCTGCTTTGCCCGCGTCGTCGTCGTCCTGTTCCGGCTTCGCGTCGTCGTTCTCCTCCTTCGGCTCCGCGTGCTGCTCCGCCTCCAATGCCTCCTCGTTCGGCTCCGGCTAGTCCGGACTCCGGAGGCAGGGCGGCTGCGATCCGGGCTTCGCGCCGCCTCCAGATCAAAGCGCCGCTCCGGCGGGAGCATGGCGTACGTCGTTACCTTCGGCCAGGCCATGGCTATCGGGCGACGGCGACAAGAGAAGAGCCGGCGGGAGGGGAATGAATGCAGCTACTGTTTGGGTTCGCCGTCCAGCTTAAATAAGTGCGCACCATCACGTGTACCCGCGGGTGCACAAATTGTAACATACGGGTCTGCTTAGGGGCAACACGTAACTGGTATGTGTGTGAGATTCTGAGAGACAGAGTGCGTGTGTGCGACTCTACTCTTCGGACATGTACTCTACCTTTTGCATCGGGATATAAGTATAGTGGTATTACACTTTAGCTTGTGATTTACGTGGCCATGTTAACGTGGTTCTGTAAAAAAAATGTCACTTCCTGCTCGTGATTTGTGTTATATAATTATGAGAAGTTTGCTAACTACTCCCTCCGTCCCATAATATAAGAACGTTTTTCAAGCTTACATAGCTTGAAAAACGTTCTTATATTATGGGACAGAGCGAGTACTAAAATAAAGTGGAATTTGTCCATGTTATATAAGTAAATTAAGGTGATTGTTTATCATACGGGTAAGGTTGGACCAAGGGTGGTAGGAACAAATGCTCCACCTAGAGCATGTGTGTGTGAGATGGAGTCTTAGTGTGTGTGTGAAGCGGAGTCTTCGGTGGCGAAAGTAATTTAAGTGTGTGTGGCTTCATTGTAGAGAGGTGATGTGTATGGTAGAGGCCACCAATGAGGGGGGTGCGAGAGAGAAGAGGCCCGTAAAGAGGGAAGAGAAGGCGTGTGCGCGTGAGAGGAGTCGACATCGAGATAACATGTTTGTTCGAGAGACACCGAGGAAGACTACTATATATCGATGGTGCATGTAGGCGGGAATTAAACGAAGGGATGGTCTTATTGGTTTCGGGGATATAGGGGAAGAGTGAGAGAGGGGGGTAGCTAGAAGGAGATTGTTAATTCTGAGTGTGTGTTTTAAAGAAGAGACCCATCCAGGCGGAAGTCATGTGCACACAAGAAGAGAACGATTCGATGTGGGGTTAGGGCTGAGGGTAATTAACTACGTATGGAGACATAGGAGACCTTGAACGTGCATGTGCGAGAGGTATACATGTATACGTGGGATGTGTGTGCGAGCGCGTGCGCGCATGATCAAGATAAAAGAAAGAAGACATAAGTCATAAGATCAACATCATGGGAGAGACGGATCGGTATGACAATATGCATGCATGTGAGAGTGGAGGGAAGAAGGCCCGATAATTGAGCATGTGTTTTTGTTTTTAAGAGATAGTGGCGTGGGCTGGAGCATGCATCTATGGCGAGCAGAGAGAGCGAGACACAATGATTGTGCAAAAGAGATCAACCTATAGATGCATGTATAGAGAGACAGATATAGTGTGCATGATAGGAAGCAAGAGTGCGTGCGAGAAAGAAAGGTTGACGGAGAAACTGCAGATAGATAGAGAGATAGAGATGCTAGCTAGAGGGACATCGGCTAGTTTGTGTGTTAGAGATGACCGCCGAGTGGTTCAGAGGGGCGAAGTTATGTGTGTGTGTGAGAAAGATAAAAAGAGGGTGCATGACTGCATGTAGAGAGAAACATATATAGTGTGCGTGATAGGAAGCAAGAGTGAGGGCGAGAAACAAGGTTGATGGAGAAACAGATAAATAGAAAGATAAAGATGCTAGCTAGAGGGAGATTGGCTAGCTAGTGTGTGTGTTAGAGATAAGAGTCGAGTGGATCAGAAGGCTGAGTTATGTGTGTGGGTGTGAGAGAGATAGAGAGAGGGTGCATGTGAGTCACAAACAAACAAATATCAGAGAGAAATGAGATCCTGAGAGATGGAGTTTTGTGTTTGCGAGAGAGAAAGATATTTCACAAGGAGAGTGATAGCTAGAGAGACATATCAGGGAACACGAGATATCCCTAGGGAGAGAGAGTGTCTGTGAGCGACATACAAGGGAATGGTGGAGAGATATGAGACCCTGGGAGACAGAGTTTGTGTTTGTGTTTGTGTTTGAGAAAGAGATATTTAAGAGGGAGAGTCGTTACTTCTCATACCTAAGAAGCGCAAGACATCCCTGTGTGAGAGGGGGTGTGCGAGCGGCACACAGGGGAATAGCAGAGAGAAATGAGACCCCGGGAGACGAAGTTTGTGTTTGTGTGAGAGAAAGAGATTTCACAGGGAGAACCATAGTTAAAGACACATAACAGGGAGCGAGATATACTTAGAGAGAGATAGAGTGAAGGTCGAGGGAGAGAGTACCGTCAGTGTGTTACGAAGATAAAAGATCATTAATTGTCGACATACAAGTAGCACGAGAGATACCCGAGAGACGATGAAGGCATATAGGTCTAGAGAGATATATAAGCATGAGTGATAGCTATATGAGACGAATATCTGGATTAAAGGGGATTCAAATATTTAAACTAGAGATCACGACATCGATAATATCATAACGAAAATTGGTCTATCAAACATGCATATTCATTTGAATTTGGGGACACGTGTAATGTTATATAGTTTATCAATATTAGTGATTCATAGATTCTTTAATTAGAGACAATGCATGGTTTATATGCAATTAATGTCTAAACGGGATTACACTATATGTTGCGTGTGTCAAACACATTATACGTGTTTGAGAAGTAAAAAAAAATCCGCATGAAACACACATTAATTGAAGACAGTTAGCGAGGAATGCATACATTGGATTTCAACATAAAGTGGTTTCAAAGATTTGAAAATCCAAATTAAGATGGATCCAGCCTTATGAATCTGAGATCATGCCATTTGTAAACCATATTTATGTATAAATGGTGTTGTGCTTTTGAAAGTATATATAAAAAATGATGTATATAGATTTGTATTCGAATACAAAATGGATCCTGCGCAAAAAAATATAAAATGGATTCAAATTGAGTTGCCATGGTAAACGTGCACTCTTTCTCGGCAAAAATTTAAACAAAGCGGGGAAACTCGCAGTAACCGCCCGAAGCCAAAATCTGTGAGATGGAAATTACTTCCTATCCCTGACACGCAAAGCCTATCGGCTCGATTTCTATAGGTTTCGATAGGGGTAGGCTTGTAATTTCACTCAAACGTGACATAACCGCCTCCGCCTCTCACCTGCCCGGATTCATACACGGTGGGCGCGAAAACATAGTTTCTCCTCGGCCGAAATCGCCTCTCACCTCCCTCCCCGATTCATACACGGTGGGCGCCAAAACAAACTCTCCTCGGCCGAAATCTCCGTCGGCAAATATTCGGTGTATGCAAGATTACCGTCCTATCCCCAACCGACTAATATTGCTGTGATGTAGGAAATTTTAAATGGTGGCTAAGTTTGTAAATTTCCTCGCATTTGAGACAAGCGCGCCCTGAAGATATGGTTCCCCCTACTTCTCTCCCTCCATTTCCCCATTAATACTCCATGGGCGCCAAAACAACCTTCCACCGCAGGCTCCTCCGTCCGCCACCCCATCCACCACCGTCCTCCTCCAGCATGCCAGAGCTGATACCCCGACGTCGTCTTCTATTACAAGAGATCGACCTCTCTCATCCACGGCTTTGGACCAGGATCCTTGCATCGCGTCCTCTCGCTTCATCCGCGGCGTCGTCCACCTTGCCGAGGCTGCTCGTACGACCGTATCATCCACCGCGCCGGGATATTTCCCTCGCCGCCACCGTCTGCCCTCCTAGATCTGCTTCCACGCCATCGACAGCCATCGCTACCGCAACGCCTCAGCAGATGCTTACACGGCGCCACACCAGAGGCGGTACTCTTTCGTATCTGCTCAAGTTATTTATCTTAGCAAGAAAATAGATCGCCACTTCTTTACTGTGATTTCTTGTCCATCACTTAGAATCTTACTTGTTAGTTGAAACCAAACATTGGTTGCGAAGTTGCCTTTGTCCGGTTTGCACGTTCAGATCCGCCATGGCACGCTCACCACTATACTCGCAATGCTTATGGTTTTCCCCTTTTATATTCCACATTAGCTTAAATGACAGTCGACTGAATTTCAAATTGGGGTCAGTCCATTTTTGGGAGTGTGCCGGAGGGAAGGAAGGGGCTCGCCGGAGGGCTGCCCCATTATCTATCTTAGGGTTTCAGGTGGGGACAGTGGTTGTGGGGGGCTGTTGTTGGGCTTTGTGGGGCCTCGCCGGAGGCAAAACTCGATGTGGGTGGGGGGTGGGGTTAGCTAGAGGGATGGCCGGGGCGGAGGAAGACCATAGGTGGTGGGCGGTTCAGGGGAGGGCGGGGGTCGGTGGTTCGGCCAGCGGCCCGTGCGGTGGTCTTTAGGGGAAGAATAAGAGGCGAGGAAGAAGAAGGGTTAAGAGACATAGGATCTTCATTCAACCGCCTGAAATGGTCGACTGACCCAAATGATGAAAGTCAGGCGACTTGCATGTAGACATTCCCATATATTTAGTACCATCATCGTAGGTGCTTCGAGACGTACGTGCAAGCAGTGCTCCTCAACCCATCAAGCTAAACAACATGCCACTCATAATTCCAAACTTACTTGCTCAAATACGAATCTGATATGATGCTGACATGTACTAAAACAGAGAATGTTTAATTGGTCAGCTAATGTTACTACTTTACTTTCGAAAAGCACATGCGCCACATATCGAGGGACAGCAGGGAGTTGCGTTCTTTATGCGCTCTGGTTCATCATGTGTGGCCAACCAACATTTTATTATCGAAAATCTGCTTGCTCTTCTTTAGCATCCTCCTCTTCTGTTCTTCTTTTGTAAGTACTCTCTCCGTACCTAAATATAAGTCTTTGTAGAGATTCCTCCATGGACTACATACGGAGCAAAATGAGTGAATCTACACTCTAAAATGAATCTATATACATCCGTATGTGATCCATAGTGGAATCTCTACAAAGACTTGTATTTAGGAACAGAGGGAGTATATTAGTTGTACAGTATGTTCTTTGTAGTGAAGAGGAGCAGGGACATTTGCAGTGTACAGGTCTATTCGGTCGCTTGTCATGGACGCTTTCAACTCCTCATGTTGGTCTTCATGTCGATTGTCATGGACGCTTTCAACTCTTTGTATTCGGTTGTATGTGTCGCCTTTGAGAGTTAGACTGATAGTAACAGTACTGCGCCTTCAGTTGTAGAGAGCTGGTATCCGAAGCCTTTCTAGCCGTACCGGCAATACTAGCACATATTTTCCAGCAAGTTTCACTTTCCTGATTTTACTCCTGATGATTAGGGTTTTCCCATTTTATCTACACTATGATCTGTGTAGGTGCTTTGTGTCCTACTAGCAGCTGTCCACCCTTTGAAGCTAAATAACACACTAATCATATGACCTAAGCTTCTTCAAATACGAATGTGATATGATACTGACATTAGCTAACAGACACACATTTAATTGGTTAGCTAATGCTCCCACTTGGGTTTCCAAATGCATGTGGCCACATATAGAGAGACATCATGGAATGGCATTTCTTTGGGCGCTCTGATTCATCATGGGTGGGGAACCAACATTGTATAGAAAGAAGGGGAATCTCAATAATATGCTTCCCCTTCTATTCTTTAACATGTTCCTCTTCTGTTCTTCTTTAGTAAGTACAATATGTTCCTTGTCAGGAAGGGGAGCAGGGACATCTGCAGTCGACAGGTCTATTGGGCCGGTTCTGCTACATGATTTCGCACTTCGAGTTGGTCTGCCATAATATCCCGGAAATGGTGGGAGCCGCGCGGTCTTTGATAGACTAGACTGATAGTAACAGCAGTGTGCCTTCAGATGAATAGAGCTGGCCTGTAGGTGATCGATAGGCTGCATATTAGTAGCGGCAAAACCCTGTATTTTCCAGCCAGTTCCGCTTTCCTGATTTATTTATGGTGGTTTTGGTGTACCCCTTTTATCTACACTACGATCTGCCTAGTGGCTATGCGCTCTCGTTATCATGGTTTGGCAATAAACTTTCTATACGGTATATTATGAACCTATCATCTGCCAACTATCCTTATATCTGGAGCTCCCAACAGGGAGCCTATTTTTTTGTGTAGTTGTGCCAGATTATATTAATCTACTCACCATATTACAACACACATGGGCTCTCTCATCATAATCTAGTGATAGAACACAAGGGTTTATAGGGAGCCCCTATTATATTACAATATCCTTTGCATTACAAAGATAATCTCACTACTATTTATGTTTTCATGCTTTTCAGATATTGTACGTAATCACAATGACTATAAGAATGCGCACATCAGAAGAATATTGCGGAATAGTTCAATGGGTAACAAACTTGGCATCAAGGGATTGAGGTCCATTGTGGATGCAATGAAACCCACATGCTCCCGACCTATAGATTCGTATTTAGAATATGATCCTAATGACTATTCTGAGCTCAAGGAGTCAAAGGCAGATGGCCTATCCTATTCACCCAATAAGGTGCCTGTTCTAATTTGGCAAGGTTTTATTGGTTGCACGTATCTTGCATAAGGTGTCTTGCATTTCTTTTGCTTCGTTGCACCGCCATCTTCTTAGTTTACTCATGATATATGTGAAGATGCCATGCCCATCCATTATCAATACCTATTCCATTTGTCGTCATACCATGTTTTTCCATTCAAATGTTGTTCTTGTGTTTCAGACATCCAAAAGGAAGAGGGTGATTGCAGAACCTGAAGGAGTACAAGCAAAGTCCTTGAAAAAGGTGGTGCTACCGGAGAAATCAGATAGCACCCCACTTGTATCGGCGATAGAACCAGCGCCGCAAAACCTAGGATATTGCAACTATGCTGGTCACTGCTTTGCTCTTGTGAGTACCTATTGTCCTATCGCTGTAATTACATTCATACCTGGTGGATTTTGTGACATCATTGTGCATTATAACTTGCTTATCCACTGTTCGCTCCAAATTATCAGATCTATATTAATGCTTACATTAATGTAGAACAAACCCAATGCTTATGAAGAAATTTAGTTCTGCATTGTTCTTGTAAGTATCTGATGTCCTTCATCACTGTACTTATGTTATCAGTTAGTTCTTCATGTACACTTTGCAGCTTATTTTCGCTTGCCCTGCATTTTCTACACATCAGATCTACATTTACTCTTGCCAAAATATTGAATAAAACCAATGTTACTGAAGAAGTTTAGCTCTGCATTGCTCTTGTCAGTGCCTTTTGCCTGTATGCTGTATTTACATTTGTACTCTGCATCTTAGGTTAAATAATCGCCATTTGTTCCTATATTTTCACATCTATATTTACTCTTAACAAAATGTAGAATAAAGGCAATGCTCTTGAAGAATAGTGTGCGGTAAACTTCTTGAATTGCCCCCCCCATCAATATGGACAAGGGCTTTATAGAGCCGGTCTTCACTACTAATGTAAGTTTGTCCTCCTCGAGCCTTCAAACTTTGTTGTGTATATTTGGATAGCTATGAGTGCAAATGCTATTTATTTTTGTCGTCTACATCAAATTGCTTGTTCAAAGTTTATAACGAAGATGTACATAAACATAAGTTTGTCCTTCTCTATTTCAGTCTTTAGTTGTACAACCTAGTTCCTTATTCATACCATGTAAATTAAACTAAACATAGCAAGTTATCTTCTTTAGCACTACATGTATGCTTGTGTTCTTGATCTGTAATCCAGTGGTGTGGTGAAACTACCAACTCCAGCACAATGTCATATCCTGCTATGTCTCAACTATGAACAATGCCATATTATATTAATGTTATTTAAATCATGTCTCTTTATTACCAATCTGAAATGGTATAAATAGACAGTACACTCACCATTCATGCTTATAGGTTGTTTAGCACTACATGTATGCTTGTGTTCTTGATCTGTAATCCAGTGGTATGGTGAAGCTGGCCGCTCCTGCACAATACCATTTTCTACCGTCTTAACTATGAACAATGCCTATTATGTTAATGCTATTTTAAACCGTGTCTCTTTATTTCTGACAAAGAAATGAGATGAATTGATAGCGCTGATGCTTATACGTGCAAAACCTGTTATCTACCTACTTGTTTCTCTTTCAGGGTGATAGCACTGATGCTTGGAAGAACTGCCACAATGATAGTGAGACGAACCCATTGTTTGTCCCTCTAACATATATTCCAGAGAAGAAGGCCACACATCTTGAGGGTAGCGATACAACCCCAAAGTCATGTCTTGATGTAGTGTCGAACTTACTTAGTGACACAAGCTCGATGAAGTCGCCGCCTAAATCTGTTCGACTTCTTCAGTCTGAAATTCAAGCAGAAAGACATGCTTCCGCTCAAATCCGACTGGAACTCCAATCTCTATGCAAGATTAACCATAAGTACAGGACGTCTATTGATGCTATGTAGCTTGAGTTGGTGGATATAAGCGTCAAACAAGTGCAGTCTCATCAGGTTGCTAAGCTGCTTGCGCTGCAGCTCCTGAGCCGGGCTAACCTTTCTTGAACTGTGTTGAAGTGCTGTCAGTTTTGGCTATTATTTTGTCGGCCTGTTTGCTTCCACTGGTGGCGACTTGCCCAGTTTTTGGAATCTGTTGTCTGGTTGCCCTTTATTATCACTGGCGGCAAACTTTGATGCCCAGGGGATGTAATATGCTGTATTTTCTTTGTTGTATTGTCTAGGTTTATTCTTCGTCATGATGTTGTAATTTATTTGCTGTTTATGCTGTCATCGCTCTGAGAAAAGGTCGTAATCTTCGATCGGAGTGCAATGAGCCAATAGATTAGGTTTATAAAAAAATAATTTCGGTACTAAAACTGGTCGGTCGCCAATCGCTAGTTCGGGCCGAACCGTGGGCCTACAATCATCTTGGGCCATTAGTTAGGTCTAGAGTTAACCTGGCCCACTATTAGTTTCGGGCCTTTGAAAGACCGAGTAAACCGCTTGCCTTAATTGGGCCAGAAAATTAAATAGGCTTTTATCAGGTTGAGATCTAGATTGAGCCTTAATTGTGGCGAACAAATCACGGGCCGATAGCAGGCTGTAATATACATTGGCCCATTAATGGCCCATTTTATGATGGGCCATTAACAGGCTGAAATGTTTTTGGGCCTTGGCTGAACCAAGTACACGATGGGCTGGAAGCAGGCCGGATGTATAATGGGCCAAAATTAGGCCCAACACTATCAAGGGCCTTTAATGGGCCGATAGGCAGTTTGGGCTAGAATGTATCCATGAAGACTACGGGCTGTTAAGAGGCCGAAAGTAACTACGGACTAGAATTAGGCCCAGGTACAACTCGGGCCTTTAAATGGCCGAAAGTGAAACCGGGCCGAAAGAGGCCCATATGTAGACAGGGCCGCTGACAGGCCGAAACTAATATCGGGCCGAACTGTTAAACGGGCCATTAAGAGGCCGAAGAGCAAATCAGGCCCCCAATGGGCCTGATGGCACAGTAGCTGTTAAAGGGTCGTATCAGTTATGGGCCGTAATTTGGCCCAAGATATGAAAGTCAGTTAACGGGCCGGATCAGGTATGGACCGTAATTTGGCACAAACTATTGCAGGGTGTTAACGGGCCGGATCTGATATGGGCTCTAAACTGGCCCAGAATATTGCAGTCCTTTAACGGTCCAAATCTGATGTGGGCCATAATTTGGTCCAGAAAATGTTAGGCTGTGAACGGGCCGGCCCAGTAGATCTGATAAAATCTTGTGGGCCTGTTCCTGGGCCGGCTTATAAACCTATATGGACCTCTATTGGGCTGTCCCACGTGTCAGCGTTTCATTGGCGATTCTAGTCCAATGGACGGTTGACATCTGTCCCAACGCTGAGCAGACACGTGGATCGTCGGCGAATGAGAATTTTACACTTGGAAAATCGCCATTGGTCCAGGCTGTTAACGGGTTATCGGATCCAAAGCGGAACCCGATAGCTTAACGGCGACCCGTTATGGCGGATGCCACGTGTCGGTTACCCTTGATGTAAGCACTTCCATGACGCGCCATTTATCGTCATAGAAGTGGACACTTTCGTGATGATAATTTTTGTAATGTCATGGAACACTTCTACGACAACACGGGTGTGACTATCTTGATTCTGTCATAAAATCGTCATGGATGTACATGCAGGACAGAAAACGTGACCTACTGTGACAAACATGTATCATCATGGAAGTGTATTTTTTTGTAGTGCTTCTTCGTGGACCCTTCGTGGGTGGAGCCCTCCGTGGACTCGCGCAATCGTTACCCTTCGTGGGTTGAAGTCTCCATCAACGTGGATGTACGATAACACCACCTATCAGAACCACGCCAAAAATCTCCATGTCATCATTGCATTTGCACTCTCCAAACCCTTCCCTTTACCTTCATATGCAATGTTTTACTTTCCACTGCTACACTCTTAGAATTGCATGTGTAGGTTGATCACTTGACTTGTGCTAATTGCTAAAATCCGCCCACAACTAAAATTGGGAAAATGTTAGATTTTTATTTGGTCAAGTAGTCTAATAACCCCCCCCCTCTAGACCTACTTTCAATCCTACACCACCGTTCATATTTTTTATACATGTCACTCTTGATCATTGCACATCCCGGTACACCGCCGGAGGCATTCATATAGAGTCATATCTTGTTCTAGTATCGAGTTGTAATTCTTGAGTTGTAAAGTAAATAAAAGTGTGATGATCATCATTATTAGAGCATTGTCCCATGTGAGGAAAGGATGATGGAAGCTATGATTCCCCCACAAGTCGGGATGAGACTCCGGACGAAAAAAAGAGGCCAAAGAGCCCAAAAAAATGAGAGAAAAGAGAAAAGGGACAATGTTACTATCCTTTTTTCCACACTTGTGCTTTAAAGTAGCACCATGTTCTTCATGATAGAGAGTCTCCTTTGTTGTCACTTTCATATACTAGTGGGAATTTTTCATTATAGAACTTGGCTTGTATATTCCAATGATGGGCTTCCTTAAATTGCCCTAGGTCTTCGTGAGCAAGCAAGTTGGATGCACACGCACTTAGTTTCTTTTTGAGCTTTCATACACTTATAGCTCTAGTGCATCCGTTGCATGGCAATCCCTACTCACTTGCATCGATATCAATTGATGGGCATCTCCATAGCCCATTAATTTTCCTAGTTGATGTGAGACTTTCTCCTTTTTGTCTTCTTCACAACCTCCACCATATTCTATTCCACCTATAGTGCTATATCCATGGCTCATGCTCAAGTATTGCGTGAAAGTTGAAAAAGCTTGAGAACATTAAAAGTATGAAACAATTGCTTGGCTTGTCATCGGGGTTGTGCATGATGAAATATTTTGTGTGATGAAGATAGAGCATAGCCAGACTATATGATTTTGTAGGGATAACTATCTTTGGCCATGTTATTTTGAGAAGACATGATTGCTTTATTAGTATGCTTGAAGTATTATTGTTTTTATGTCAATATTAAACTTTTGCTTTGAATCTTATGTATCTGAATATTCTTGCCACAAGAAAGAGAATTGCATTGATAAATATGTTAGGTAGCATTTCACATCAAAAATTATCTTTTTATCATTTACCTACTCGAGGACGAGCAGGAATTAAGCTTGGGGATGCTTGATACATCTCCAACGTATCTATAATTTTTTATTGTTCCATGATATTATATTATCTATTTTGGATGTTTTATATGCATTAATATGCTATTTTATATTATTTTGGGACTAACTTATTAACCTAGTGCCCAGTGCCAGTTTCTATTTTTTCCTTGTTTTTGACTTTTACAGAAAAGGAATATGAAACAGAGTCCAAACGGAATAAAACTTGACGATGATTTTTCTTGGACCAGAAGAAAGCCACGAGACTTGGAGAGGAGACCAGAAGCCCTACGGGGTGGCCACAAGCCATAGGGGCACGCCCCAGGGGGGCGCCCCCAAGGCTTGTGGGCCCCCCATAGACCTTCCAACCCTAATCTTCGTTCTATAAATACCCAAATATTCCCCCTACACCAGAGGACAGACCAAAAATACTTTTCCGTCACCGCAAGCTTCTATTCCCGTGAGATCCCATCTTGGGGCCTTTTCTGGCACTCTGCCGGAGGGGGATTCGATCACGGAGGGCCTCTACACCAACCTTGTTACCCTTCTGATGATGTGTAAGTAGTTTACGACAGACCTACAGGTCCATAGCTAGTAGCTAGATGCCTTCTTCTCTCTCTTTGATCTTCAATACAATGTTCTCCTTGATGTTCTTGGAAATCTATTCGATGTAATCTTCTTTTGCGGTGCCTTTGTTGAGATCCGATGAATTGTGGATTTATGATCAGATTATCTATGAATATTACTTGAGTCTTCTCTGAACTCTTTTATGCATGATTAAGATATCTTTGTATTTCTCTTCGAACTATCGGTTTGGTTTGGCCAACTAGATTGGTTTTTCTTGCAATGGGAGAGGTGCTTAGTTTTGGGTTCAATCTTGTGGTGTCCTCACCCAGTGACAGAAGGGGTAGCGAGGCACGTATTGTATTGTTTCCATCAAGGATAAAAAGATGGGGTTTATATCATATTGCTTGTGTTTATCCCTCTACATCATGTCATCTTACTTAAAGCGTTGCTCTGTTCTTATGAACTTAATACTCTAGATGCAGGTAGGAGTCGGTCGATGTGTGGAGTAATAGTAGTAGATGCAGAATCGTTTTGGTCTACTTGTCATGGAAGTGATGCCTATATGCATGATCATTGCCTTAGATATCGTCGTAATTATGCGCTTTTCTATCAATTGCTCAACAGTAATTTGTTTACCCACCGTATGCTATCTTCAAGAGAGAAGCCTCTAGTGAAACCTATGTCCCCCGGGTCTATTTTCCATCATATATTTTCAGATCTATAAACCAAAAAACCCAAAAATACCTTGCTGCACTTTATTTATATTTACTTTATTTTGCTCTTTTATTTATCTTTTATACCTATCTCTATTAGATCTCACTCTTGTTCGTGACCGTGAAGGGATTGGCAACCCCTTTTTCGCGTTGTGTGCAAGTGTTTGTTAGTTTGTGCAGGTGCATATATTGGAGACTTGCTTGTGCCTCCTACTGGATTGATACCTTGGTTCTTAACTGAGAGAAATACTTATCTCTACTTTGCTGCATCACCCTTTCCTCTTCAAGGGAAAAATCAATGCAAGCTCAAGAAGTAGCAATTGTCACCAAGACCCTCCACATAGAACCAGGACTTGTTCCACTCCCTAATAGACTTAATGAGGTCAAAGGAAAAGAAAGTAGAATTGGGACGGTGCTGCACGATGGCTCCCCCAAGGTCGCAAACTGCGCCCCCGTTCGTTTGAACACGGACACAAAAAAAGTACCGAACAACTTGAAATGGGGAGCTGTCCCAGGGAAGCACTCACAAATGGTGATAAAGTTGGTGATATGGAGTACTCCGTTGGGGGGGGGGGGGTGATGTTGTTGGAACCGAAAAACCGGAGAAGGCCACGCACAAAGTTGTGGACGAGGAATCTGAGCCCCCTCCTAAAAGACCCTAAGCACAAGATGTGCTCACCATCAAAGGACTCCAGCGGGCCTTCTCCTAATGGGAGTCGGACTCCTAGATCTATTGACATCAGGAGTTGATCCTTGTACATCTAGACCTTTCCTCCGTAGCCGTGGAAGTGAACCACTTCCCTGTGGACTTTGGGACAGCCCGCACCGGCATCATGTCGCCCTTGGAGGTAGTACGCTTTCACTTCTTGTCGGCAACACTCGTGGATGGCTCCTGGCTGGGAGACTAGGCCCCCTTCTCGCTCCTCGTCCTAGCCATCAGTGACAAAAATGATGGAGCTGGCAAAGTCAACGGTGGGGAAACAGAGATGATACGCTCTCGATGTGTGAAGATGAGGCTGGTGGTGAAGGAAGGATTGAAATGATTAGAGGCTGGGGAGCCGACGACCCCTCACTTTCCCTCCTATTATAGCCATCTCAAAAAGGAAACATCAGGCCTCACGACATGACACATGCCCCACACCTTGTACCATTTCCTATTTTGCAGGGGACAGGTGCGAGAACTGCGACATCATCATCACATCTTCAGATTATTGGGATACTCCTTGAACGGTTTCCCAACAAAACTCCAGCCTGGCCCGGAGCTGAGGCGTCATCCCAGCGCACAACCACTTGAGAAGTCCTACAGCCACGAGGGATTAATATTTGACCTCCTGACGAGAAGGGACCAAGATAAAATATGAAGAACAACAAGAGCCCACCGAAGGTCTTGAAGACCACTCATGCGACCTCCTCCACGCTCGGGGGCTACTGAAGGTGTCTGATATGTCTCCAACATATCTATAATTATTGATTGTTCCATGCTATTATATTGTCAATCTTGGATGTTTTATATGCATTATTATGCTATTTTATACCATTTTTTGGGACTAACCTATTAACCTAGTGCCCAGTGCCAGTTGCTGTTTTTTCCTTGCTTTTGTATTTACACAAAATCAATACCAAACGGAGTCCAAACGGAACGAAACCTTTTTACGATTTTTCATGGACCACCAGACACCCTAGAAGCTTCGGGAGGAGGCCAGAAGAGCCACGGGGTGGCCACAAACTCAGGGGCGCGCCTCAAGGAGGGCGCGCCCCCAAGCTTATGGGCCCCCTGTGGCACTTCCAACCCTAATTTTTCTTCTATAAATTCCCAAATATTCCCCATAGACCAGAGGGCACACCAAAAATACTTTTCTGCTACCGCAAGTTTCTGTCTTCGTGAGATCCCATCTAGAGACCTTTTCCGGTACTCTGCCGGAGGGGGATTCAACCATGGAGAGCTTCTACATGAACCTTGTTGCCCTTCCGATGATGTGTGAGTAGTTTACCTCAGACCTATGGGTCCATAGCTAGTAGCTTGATGGCTTCTTCTCTCTCTTTGATCTTCAATACAATGTTCACCTCGATGTTCTTGGAGATCAATTTGATGTAATCTTCTTTTGCGGTGCGTTTGTTGAGATCCGATGAATTGTGGGTTTATGATCTGATTATCTATGAATATTATTTGAGTCTTCTCTGAACTCTTTTATGCATGATTTATATAGCTTCGTATTTCTCTCTGATCTATTGATTTGGTTTGGCCAACTAGATTGATTTTTCTTGCAATGGGAGAGGTGTTTTGTAATGGGTTCAATCGTGCGGTGCTCAATCCCAGTGACAGAGAGGGACATGAAACATATTTGTATTGTTGCCATTAAGGATAAAAAGATGGGGTTTGTTCATATTAGTTGGATCTATCCCTCTACATCATGTCATCTTGCTTAAGGCGTTACTCCGTTCATGTTAACTTAATACACTAGATGCATGCTAGATAGGAGTCGGTCTACTTGTCACGGATGTGATGCCTATATACATGATCATTGCCTTAGATATCATCATAACTTTGTGCTTTTCTATCAATTGCTCAACAGTAATTTGTTTACCCACCGTATGCTTTCTTCCAAGAGAGAAGCCTCTAGTAAAAACTATGGCCCCCGGGTCTATCTTTTATCATATTATTTTCAGATCTATAAAATCAAAAACACAAAATACCTTGCTACAATTTATTTAATTTTATTTCATTTCGCACTTTTACTTATCTTTTATATCCATCACTATCAGATCTCATCCTTGCAAGTAACCGTGAAGGGATTGACAACCCCTTTATCGCATTGGGTGCAAGTATTTGTTTGTGTAGGTGCAATTATTGGAGACTTGTGTGTTCCTCCTATTGTATTGATACCTTGGTTCTAAACTGAGGGAAATACGTATCTCTACTTTGCTACATCACCCTTTCCTCTTCAAGGGAAAAACCAATGCAAGCTCAAGAAGTAGTAGGAAGAATTTGTGGCGCCGTTGCCGTGGAGGATCTACATTAAGCCTACCAAGTACCCATCATAAACTCTCATCTCTTGCATTTGCATTATTTGCCATTTGCCTCTCATTTTCCTCTCCCCCACTTCTAAAATGTTTTCAGAAAAACGCAAAAATATTTGCCTTTTTATTCGCCTTCTTTTCGTTCGCTTTTTGTTTGCTTGTGTGCTAGATTGCTTGCTTTGTTACGATGTCTCAAGAATATACTAAGTTGTGTGATTTTTCCAACACTAATAATAATCATTTTATTAGTACTCCGATTGCTCCCGCCACTAGTGTGGAATCTTATGAAATTAATGCCACTTTGTTGAATCTTGTTATGAAAGAACAATTTTCTAGTAGTCCTAAGTAAGATGCTGCATCCCATCTTAATACTTTTGTTGAATTGTGTGATATGCAAAAGAAAAAAGATGTGGATAATGATATTGTCAAATTGAAGTTATTTCCATTCTCACTTCAAGATCGTGCTAAAACTTGGTTATCATCCTTGCCTAAAAATAGTATCGATTCATGGAATAAGTATAAGGATGCTTTTATTTCCAAGTATTTTCCTCCCGCTAAGATCATCTCTCTTAGGAATGATATAATGAATTTTAATCAACTTGATCATGAACATGTGGCACAATCATGGGAGAGGATGAAGTTAATGATAAGAAATTGCCCTACTCATGGTTTAAGTTTACGGATGATCATACAAATTTTTTATGCTGGATTGAATTTTGCATCTAGAAATCTTTTAGATTCACCGCAGGTGGTACTTTTATGGAAATCACATTAGGAGAAGCTACTAAACTTCTAGGTAATATTATGGCAAATTACTCTGAATGGCATACCGAAAGATCTTCTACTAATAAAAAAGTGCATGTTATTGATGAAATTAATACTTTGAGTGAAAAGATGGATGAACTTATGAAGTTGATTGCTAGCAAGATTGCTCCTATTGATCCTAATGATATGCCTTTGTCTACTTTGATTGAGAATAATAATGAATCTATGGATGTGAATTTTGTTGGTAGGGACAATTTTGGTAATAATGCGTATAGAGGCAATTTTAATCCTAGGTCGTTTCCTAGTAATTCCTCCAATAATTATGGTAATTCCTACAACAATTCTTATGGAAATTATAATAAGATACCCTCTGGTCTTGAGAATAATATTAAATATTTTATTAATTCTCAATATATTTTTAATGCTATGGTAGAAGAAAAATTGCTTAAGATTGATGATGTGGCTAGAAATGTTGATAGAATTTCTCATGAGATTGATTTCCTTAAGATTAGATCTATGCCACCCAAGCTTGATATTAATGAGTCTATGAAATCTATTCAAATTTCTATTAATGAAAGTAGGGAGAGAACCGCTAGAATGCGAGCTTAAGAGAGAATGGCTAGAAAAAATATGTTCTTCTAGTTTTTGCGATAATCATGTTGTCGTCAGGTTGTCATCAATCTCTGTCTGAGTTTCTCGCGTGCACAAATCCGAGCTCCCCACGCGCCCACGGTCTCACGTTCATGCACCTCCAGCACACACGCCCCTGAGAGATTTGCTATAAATATACCTCCACGTCCCATGTCATTGGCCCCAACTCGAGACACACATCGCCGTCAGGCTGCCCTAGGATTTTCAATGGCTATATCTAGTGAACTACTCGGTGATTCCGACTGAAAGAGCGTGGCAACACCGAAGTACCTAAGTTGGGTAGATATAGTGGATGAAGTTTCAAGGCATTTGAGGGCATTAGAGTTTAATCTTTAAGCTCTTGGAGAATGAAACTAATCACAACATCCTCATCTCCTTTTTATAGTATCGACATGTCTATGGACCCAATGTGGTCTCCTATCACTAAAATGAAAATGGAGAATCCTTAACTTGGCCAACACTTGTCTTGATGTAAGTTTGTGGTCGTCACCTTCCATTCCCTTTGTTGCAACCACATGAAACTTTCATGATATAAGCTAGATAAAGCATTAGTTCCTTGAGATATGTTCACATCAAGTGCCGAAATCCACCAAGTTTCACCCCAAAACAAGTTCCTTGGTGGATTTCCGAAAACAAGTCTCACCCCCGAACTTTGTACCCGACCTTTTCGCGACATTTAGGAGCTACCAATTTTTTTTTCACAATTTTAATACAAGCCTAGCTATCACTCATAATTCAAAATCATTTATTCAATTTAATGAATTTATTTACTAAATAAAAATTATACATAGTCCAATGAGTTGATTATAGTGTGGCATTTTCATAGTCTAGAGAGGCCACATATAATTTTTTATCCAATTTGAAGTTAGTTTGATGCCCCCAAACAATTTAAAACACGATCCCTACTTATTCTTAAAACCCAGAAAGTTGGGGGAGGTAGGTCGGGATGCAGGGAGAGAGAGAGTTCTAAGTAGGGAGATATTGGGAGCGTTAGGGAGACCATGTATAGATGGTGCAAATGGGCCGAGCCTAGTTGGCCATGGAGCGCCCCTCCTATCCCAAGCTGTCACATGGAGGATGTCAGCCACACCAGGGAGATCATATATGCCGCTCCCAGTGTCCGATAGCGGGGCCACAAATTGGGGCATTCCTCACTTGGCCAGCCCATTAGGGCAGTAACAAAAAAGTGTGAGTATTTTTTGAAGGTAGCGAAATGAAATTGACAACAATTTTTCAAAACATGGACACTTTTTAAAACACAAACATCTTTTGAAATTTCAATATTTTTTGTTAATTTGAAATATATTTTGAGATTTTTTAAAATGTTGTAAACATTTTCTGAAACCCAAACAATTTTTTAAAACGCGAACGCTTTCTGAAAATTTTGAATATGTTTTGAAAACTTGAACATTTTTTTCCATTTTTTTTGAAGTTTTAAACATTGTTGCAGACGCAAACATTTTTTGAAACACATGATATTTTTTTTAAAAAAAAATTTATTGCAATTCCGCATATTTTTTTAATATACTGATTTTTTATAAAAAAATTGCAATGTTTTTATACAAAATGAAAACAAAAAATAAATAGAAAAAATATAAAAATCGACAAAAATGGGTAAAGCGGTGAAGAAAAAAGGGAAATAGATAATCTGAGGAACCTTCTATAAGGTTTCCAAAACTGAAAAGGAAGGTTCCAGAAGGCCGATGGCTCATGCTCAGTAGGGTGTCCCATCTGTCGATCGAGGGAGTGCGTAGCCTCGTACAAGGAGCAACTAGCGAGGGCGCACGGGGACGCATGGTGTGCCTAGCCACTGCTACGTGTCGCGCGCTCCGGCGAACCCTATTTGACACGCACGGGGGTGCAGCTGCTGCGCTTTCGCTGAAGTGCACGAGCGAAAGCACAGCACGGGCCGACTCGCTTCAAACTTTTCTTGTTCCTTTACTTTTGCAGGTTTTCTATTTTTCCTGCTTTCTTTATTTCTTTAGGTTTCTATTTCTTTTTCTTTTTAATTTCTTATCCTTTTTTGTTTAGTTTTTAGCCTTTGTTTTTTAAAAATGTTCAGGATTCCATTTTTTGCATGATTTCAAAAATTATTAGCGGTTTCAAATTCTATTCACTTTTAAAATATATGTTCACAATTCAAAAAATGTTCAATGTGTATTTAAATATTGTTTAGTGTATATCACAAAATGTTCAATGTGTATTTCAATATTGATCAACGTATATTATGAAATGTTAAATGTGTATTTAAATATTGTTTATCGTATATAAAAAAAGTTCAATATATTTAGAAATTGTTCATCATATATAAAAGAATTCAATAAATGTTCGGAATTCCAAATCTGTGTTCATGTTTTCAAATTTTTTGTTCACTTTTTTCCAAAACCTTTTCAAATTTCAAAATTTTCTAACAATTTTCAAACATTATTCGGATTCATGTTTTGAAATGTTGATTTAGAAAAACGGATCTGGCACTATACCGAGTACTTCAAGTTTTGCGCTGCATTTTATCTGTCAACAATCGCCAACTTAACTGGTTAGGCTAGCTGCTGTCGATTGCGTGGTCTGAGGTTCCACTCCATTTCTTCCCTTTTTAATTTCTTTGATATTAAATTCAGCGCCTACTAATGGGCCGGCCCATATGCGCGCACGTTCAGCGAACGCTCAGCCATTTGCCCCCTGCCCGCGGGAGGTAAATAGGGGGAGCTCCTAATCGGCGCCTTCTGCACCGATTAGGATAAGTGGTTCCCGCACGGCGTCCTAGCTGGACTGTTTGTACGATGGCCCAAGTTGTTCCTTGTACCGTTTCGCTTCTTCTACTGTTTCGTTCGATCGATGCTTGTACTCTTTCGTTCGACTGTTTCTGCGTTGGACTGTTTTCTTCGCTTAACTGTTTCGTTCGATACAGTTCAAACTGTCAACTTGTTTCAAGAAAATAGGAAATTTTTTGATCTATTTTTTTTTCTGTTTAGTTTCCTTGAACTATATATAAAAGGAAGTATCTTCAGAATGGAAAATCTTCATAATGACAAAAACTTGGTGATTCAAATCTTCAGAAAATGTAAGTGTCTTTCACAAGTGAACCATATATGAAGGGAACTTTTATTCTAAGAAGTACGAATGACTTGAAAAAAATGAAAATCAAAAAGACATTTTCATTGTTGATTTTGTATTAAAATGTGAAGCTCTCTCTCAAGATTTCTGTGTTCAGAAAAGCTGAGGTCAGTAGTGAAACATTTTATTCCGTCGAGTAGTCCTGAAATTTAAAAAACAACAAGAGACATTTAGTTTCTAATAAAAAGAAATTTAGTACAACAAATTTGTCTTTAACTTTTTCTTCACTATCTCATGTAAACAAATAAACTACTTTTGATTCATTGATTTCTTACATATCCTACCTTTCAACAGTTCATTGTGTTTGGTTGCAAGGTGCTTTTATTTGAATGACCAGAAACCCTGTAGAATAAAAGTAGAACGGATAAATTGACTTTCTTGGCTCAAAAGTTGCCTTCCTATCAAAGTTAGTCAAAAAATGAATTGAACGAGTTTTTAACTGACATGATTTTGAGGAAATGTCCTCACTATTGGTAGTTGCTTCTCGCTACTGTTGTATGTTGTAATCTCATACAAGAATATTTCGTGCATAGCTTGTAAATCAACCTGTTGCAGAAATGTGAATGTGATTTTTTTTGTTCTATCAGATTAAGATTTGAAAGTAACATATGTTGATTTAAAAAAGAAGAAACACTTACAGTTGAGAACCCTAGAACTCCCATTCCATGATAAGTTTTAAGGATTTGAAGTAGGAAAACACCTGTGTCATACCTGCAATTGGAAAAACAGGTTGACTAGCATGTTGGTTTCAATCCAGTTAAAAATAACAAGAATTCCTAACCTGAAATGTATTTTGTTATGAGTTGTACGAATTGCAACAAATTTGTAGATAGTAAAAAGGAAGTGACGTAAAAAGTCAAAGTCCCTAACCTGAAATGAGTTCTAGGAACCGCAAGGAATCTGTAGTCAAAGTCTTTGATGCTGAATACACTGCAGTTAGGGTAGGTCAGCGCAAATAGTGACTTGAAATTATAGCAGACAATGCTTATGATAGTTGTGAATCTGTCATTTCCAGAGCCATCAGGATTCATAATATCAAAAAACCTTTTGCTTTCTAGGTTTGCTATTATTAGAATCCATTGCTTATCATTGAAGCAAGGCAAGTGGACCTAAAAAAATTCAAAGTAGTGTTGTTCTGTTAATAATATGAGGTCAATGGTAGAATTCGGTAAAGAAAATTGCTTCAAGAACAGTTCTTACAAAATTTGCTATTTGCAAACTGAAGCCAACTCTTGCTTCACTTAAAATGTCTCTGGATACTGGGCCTGAATGACCCAGTAGAGGTCTCATGAGTATTTCCTAAAATTCCAAGGAGAGAAAACATTCTTCGATGAATCTACTGATATTTGTCTAGCACATGAGAACAATAGAAAAAAAGGAAAAAATGAAGTTAATGCATAATACCATGTCTTCTCTTTGGACAATGTGCCCAATAACATCAGTGTTTGGTATTAGACCTTGCCTACCACGGATTAGTTGGTCCGTATTGAGCATTTTTTTAGTAACAATCCAGAGAGTGCGGGTTCATCCAGGAACCAGGCCTCAAGGAAATAGTTGAAGTTTTCTGGTCAACCAAAACTTCATTGACTTGGAATATTCTTTGGTTGTTGTTTTGAAATTAATGTTATAAAGTTTCAAGGATAAGTTTTTAAAAACATGAAAAAATGAAGAATAGTATGTATGAAAAAGGACATTGATGAAATAGTTTTCTTTGAAAACAGTTTACGGAAATGCCATTTGGAAAAAATACCTTGAGTCCAAAACTAGTAGAGCTGCAGTCATTGTCTTGAAGAATTCAATTTGCACTGGTGTTGAGAAGATAACTTGTTGGAACTGCATATAGTTGGAATGTTTAACCATTTTTGTAGAAGAAAATGTTGAAATTTCTTCTTCTTTCCTGCCTCAATTTCATTCCTTTTGCAGTAAGCTTCAAAGTCTTCCATGAGTTTAAACAACCCTGGATCATTAAGTGGAGTTCCAAACCTAATTTCTAGTTGTACAGAGTTGATGTTGAAAGGCCTAAGTGCACTATTGCTATAGAGGAAAGAAGAACTAGGATTCAAGAACCTTGGATAGGATTGACTGCCAAGTTTAAGAAGTAGTGACAAAGAACCCAGATCAAAGTAGGTTCTTGTTTCATAAGCAATCATTTTTGGTGGGGCTAGATCTTGTAGTGCATCAGTTATTGCATTGAAATTGGGGGCGTCATCCTCCGATTGTTTGTTGTGAAAGAATTAGGTGCAGGTTCTAGCTGAGATAGCTGAATAGATGGCAGACAGTTTTCATTACTATTTGCAACTGTTTGTTGGTAGGGATGTGAACGAATGAGAATAGAATTGTCTCGTAATGGGTGTAGTTCAGCTTGATGTGGTGCACAGTACAAAGAATTGCCTGACATGAAGCCAAATAGAAAATTGAACTTACATCAGTATGAACATGAAGGAAAAAAAGGAAAGCAAACTTTAATTTATGAAGAAAAAAGAAATTTAAAGTACCTATGACAGATGAATTAGCTGAGATAAATTTCCACTGAGTAGAGCTGAATTTCTATTGTCTCCAATTTAGATTTTTTGTTGCATTCAAGCCGTTCCAGGTTGGTTCATTTCTTAGCGAATCCAGAATCACTGGTATATGTAGAATGAAGAACGAAAATTAAAAACTTATTGATTAATATGATCTTAAAAAGAAAGAACTAGAGTTACTCTGAAAAATATAAATAACTTATAATTTTATTAAGTAGAAATGTATTAAAGGGGTGTATATAATTGAACAGAAAAAAGTTTGATTGTATAAGAGCCCATATTACCTTCCGAAGGAGAAGTGACTGTTAACTTGTCCCCTGCTGAAAACTTCTAGAACAGCTAAATCTTTTCTATTTGGTGATCAAAGAGGTGTCAAAGGGTCAAACTTTATTGGGTCATCAATAAGCAGGCATTTAGAGAAATTTAGGATGAATGAATCAATTACTGCATGACTATATTATGAATCAAAGCTTGGAGGATATATATGAGGTCCGGGAAAATCCAAGAAATCAGTTGAATATAAGAATGAGTGCAAGTCTGGATGATTTTGCAATGGACATTTGGGTATGATGGGATAAGTTGCAGCAGGATTAGTTACATCATTACCCAACTTCATCGGTGAAAGAGCTAGAACTGTTGAAGGTGCATATTCATGGATACCTTTGGAAGGAATATTCAAGGGGAATAAGCTGAGTACATCATCAACATAAGATTCCAGTGTTGGAAGAGAGTTTGTTACAATTGTTTGCCAAAATTTCTGAGAGCTACACTCAAGCTTAATCTTCTCCTGCTTTGAAGAAGATGATAATTAAAAAGTATGAAGGGAACATGGATAAAAAATAGAAGAACATAGTAGGTTGTAAGTAAAAGACGGGTGTTGTTCCTCTCTATTAGATTTCCAAACCTGTATGTTGTGAATTGAGGGGAGCTTGGTGTTGATGTAGTGCAGAATTGACTCGGGTAATTGGAGAGCTGACTCATTCATTGAATCACTGAATGGAGTTGCTGATATGTGCTTCATCTGTTTTTGTTTCATAAAAATACAGAAGCAGATTTTGAGTTCACTAATTTTCAGGAAAAAATAGCGGTATTAAATTTTATTTAAATGTTGAGAGATGTCTCTTGTGTCCTTACTTCAAGCCTGCCAAACCTAAGGCTCACTCCAGGCTTTGTATCAAGAGCAATGAATGATCTGAGCATTGTTGCTGACCACAAAGGAAGTCTTGGGAAGCTATTGGTTGAAATCTTGTAGTCAGAAGTGATCAAGAATTCAAAGTGATTGAAGAAAACCAAAGGCAATTAGAAAATGAGTTTGACCTGAAATAAAGCAATAAAAAAAAAAAGAAACAGAAAAGATGATGTAATTATGTTGTGCGTACGACCATCTATGGGGCCATCTAGTCCCTTTCCGGTTTGACTAGGAGGATGCACAAGCACAAAGAGCAGAATCAGCAGGGCATGCAAAGGCTTTTACCCAGGTTTGGGCCACCGTGAGGTGTAAAACCCTACTCCTGCTTTGTGTATTGGATGTGTATGGGCACAAGTACAAGGAGCGCTTTCTCCGGCAAGGTACAGAGAGAGAGAGTAGCTACGCATGTTATACATCTTCATCGTATCTACTTTTCCTAACGCTTTTGCTCTTGTTTTGGACTCTAATTTGCATGATTTGAATGAAACTAACCTGGACTGATGTCGTTTTCAGCAGAACTACCATGGTGTTGTTTTTGTGCAGAAATAAAAGTTCTTGGAATGGAACGAAACTTTTTGGAGAATTATTTCAGAATATATAAAAAATACTGGAGCCAAGAACCACCGGAGGGGGCCCCTAGTTGAGCACAACCCACCAGGACGCGCCACCCCCTCCAGGCGCGCCCAGGTGGGTTGTGCACACCTGGTGGCCCCGCAGACCTTAATTCCAACTCCTTAAATACCTATTTTTGGAGAAAAAATCAGGGAGGAAGTTTCATTGTGTTTCACGATACGGAGCCACCGCCACCTCTTGTTCTTCATCGGGAGGCCAGATCTGGAGCCCGTTCGGGGCTCCGGAGATGGGAATCTTCGGTCTTTGTCATCACCAACCCTTCTTCATCGCCAATTCCATGACGCTCCCCACCGGGAGTGAGTAATTCCTTCGTAGGCTCGCTGGTCGGTGAGGAGTTGGATGAGATTCATCATGTAATCAAGTTAGTTTTGTTAGGGCTTGATCCCTAGTATCCATTATGTTCTGAGATTGATGTTGTTATGACTTTGCCATGCTTAATGCTTGTCACTAGGGCCCGAGTGCCACGATTTCAGATATGAACCGTTTATTTTCACCATTACATCTATGTTCTAGATCCGATCTTGCAAGTCATATTCACCTATTACGTGTTATGATCCGTAAACCCCGGGGTGACAATAATTGGGATACTTTCCGGTGATGACCGTAGTTTGAGGAGTTCATGTGTTCACTATGTGTTAATGCTTTGTTCCGGTTCTCTATTAAAAGGAGGCCTTAATATCCCTTAGTTTCCTTATGGACCCACTGCCACGGGAGGGTAGGACAAAGGTGTCATGCAAGTTCTTTCCATAAGCACGTATGACTATTTACGGAATACATGCCTACATTATATTTATGAACTGGAGCTAGTTTTGTATCGCCCTAGGTTATGACTGTTATATGATGAATATCATCCAACGAATTCACCGATCCAATGCCTACGAATTTTCCACACATTGCTCTTGCTAAGTTACTACTGTTGTTGCTACTGTTACACTTGCTACAAAATCATTGCTATCACTGTTACCGTTACTGCTACTATTATCACTGCTATCAAAACTATCATATTACTGTGCTACTGAGCACTTTGCTGCAGATAATTAATCTATAGGTGTGGTTGAATTGACAACTCAACTGCTAATACTTACAAATATTCTTTGGCTCCCCTTGTGTCGAATCTTTAAATTTGGGTTGACTACTCTACCCTCAAAAACTGTTGCAATCCCCTATACTTGTGGGTTATCAAGACCTTTTTCTGACGCCATTGCCGGGGAGCATAGCTATATTTGTTGAGTCACTTGGGATTATTATCTATTTATCACTATGAAGAATCTGAAGGATACAAAGACTAAGATCTTTCCCTCTAAGACGAGGGGAGGTAAGGAACTGCCATCTAGCTCTGCACTTGATTCACCTTCTATTTTGAGTAGACTTGCAACACCACCACATGCTATTAGTCCTGATATGTCGCAAGTTATTGATGATGCTACTTCTGCTATGAATGATACTCATGATGATGCTAGTACCTTGCTTGATGATAATATGCCACTAGGTGAATTTCTTGATGAACAACTTGCTAGAGCTAAAGATGTTGAGAATGCTGAAACCGATGAAATTATTGAAACTGATGAAGTACTTGAAACTGAAAATCTTGAAACACCTATTAGGCCTAGCCCTCCTAGATATGAATTGCCTAAGATACCTGAAGGTTATGTTATGGATGAGGAGACAGCTAGAGATTTTGTTCCTTGCAATGATAGAGATGATCTTAAGAAATTATTATGCAAACTGAAAGAAAAATCTTTGAATGCTAGAATGAAATGTGATCCTAAGTTTGCTACTTCACCTATCTTTGTTGATGATAAGGATTATGAATTCCCTGTCGACCCAGAGTTAATTACTTTGGTTGAATCTGATCCTTTCCATGGCTATGAAACTAAAATTGTTGTGGCACACCTTACTAAATTAAATGATATAGCCACCCTATTTGCTCATGATGAGAAGATTCGCTACTACTATATTCTCAAATTATTTCCGTTCTCATTAAAGGGTGATGCTAAGATATGGTACAATACTCTTGCTCCTGGTTGTGTGCGTACTCCCTAGGATATGATTTATTACTTCTCTAAAAAAATATTTTCCTGCTCATAAGAGACAAGCTGCCTTATAGGAAATATTTAACTTTGTGAAAATTGAAGAGGAGAGTCTCCCACAAGCTTAGGGAGGCTTCTCCAATTGCTTAATGCTTTGCCTGATCATCCTCTTAAGAAAAATGAAATACTTGATATCTTCTAGAATGGACTAACCGATGCTTCTAGGGACTTCCTAGATAGTTGTGCTGGTTGTTTTTTCAGGAAACGAACGGTTGAGCAAGCTGAGGAATTATTGAATAGTATATTTAAAAATTATGATGATTGGACTCTTCCCGAATCACCACCTAAGCCCACTCCGTAGAAGAGGGGTATCTTATATCTAAGTCCTGAAGATATGCAGGAGGCAAAGAAAAGTATGAAGGAAAAAGGTATTAAAGCAGAGGATGTTAAAAATTTACCTCCTATTGAAGAAATACATGGACTTGACACACCACCACCAGAGGTGGTAGAGGTAAATTCTTTAATGAAATTTGATGAAAGTGACATCCCTTACAATAAACATCCTAGTCAATGCCTTTATGAGTTTGACAATTACATTAGAAAACAAGATCACTTCAATGAAAATGTTATGAAACAATTGAAATACAACTCCAATATGATTGTTTGCTTGAGTGACTTGTTATTTAGAATTACTAATGATGTTAGGGGTGTGGGAAAACATGCTTCTATGGTTCAAACTCAACTAGAACAAGTTGCTAAATCTCAAAGAGAGTTGCTTAGTGAAATGAATAATAATACGAATGATTTTGCTTTTAGAGTAGCAACTAGAGTAGGTAAAATGACTCATGAACCACTTTATCCTGAGGGACACCCTAAAAGAATTGAACAAGACTATCAAAGAATTAACACTGATGCACCTAGTCCTAAAAAAGAAGAAGAAAAAGAAAAATGATAGGACTTTGCATACCTCTAGTGAACCTGAAGTAGAAAAACCTCGTGAAGATAATAATGATGTTTCTATTTCTGATGCTAAAACTCAACCTCGTAATGAACATTCACCTAGTGATAATGAAAAATATAATGATGATGTTCATGAAGGCACTCAACTAGACATTCATAAACAACCAGATAATGATGTTGAAATAGAACCAGTTGTTGATCTTGATAACCCACAACCTAAAAATAAAAGATATGATAAAAGAGACTTTGTTGCTAGAAAACATGGAAGAGAAAGAGGACCATGGGTTCAAAAACCCATGCCCTTACCACCTAAATCAACTAAGAAAAAAGATGATGAAGAGTTTGAATGCTTTGCTGAAATGCTTAGGCCAGTCTTTTTGCGCATTCACTTGACTGATATTTTAAAGATGGCCCCTTATGCAAAATATAAGAAAGACATCATCACTAATAAGAGAAAAATACCTGAAGCTGAAATCTCCACCATGCTTGCTAATTATTCTTTTAAGGATGGAGTACCTAAAAAACTTGGAGACCCAGGAATACCAACTATACCTTGCTCCATCAAAAGAAATTATGTTAAAACTGCTTTGTGTGAACTAGGAGCTAGTGTTAGTATTATGCCTTTCTCCTTATATAAAAGACTTGATTTGAATAAACTCAGCCCTACTGAAATATCCTTGCAAATGGCTGACAAATCAACTGCCATACCTATCGGTATTTGTGAGGATGTGCCCGTTGTTGTTGCAAATGTTACTATCTTAACTGAATTTGTTATACTTGAGATGCCCGAGGACGACAATATGTCGATTATCCTTGGTAGACCCTTTTTGAATACTGCAGGGGCTGTTATTGATTGCAATAAAAGCAAGGTCACTTTTCATATCAATGGTAATGAACATACGGTGCACTTTCCGAAGAAACAATTCCAAGTGAATGGTATTAATGTTATTGAAAAATCTCCGACACTCACTATTGAAAGTTTTCAACTACCTCTACCTACTGCCAAAAAGAAATATGAAATGCTTCTTGTTGGGGACATGCATATCCCCGTTGAGGTAACTTAGTGTTTTACAAAAGTTCTTTGGTCTCATGCTAATCGAAGGCGGTTGTCAATAAGACTTGATCAACCTTATTAATGGATCATTTTTGAGAGGTATGAAGTTGATGAATTTAGTAAGCACAACCTTCTGCTCCCAACTTTTATTTTCTGTCTTACTTAGTTAAATAAAATAAATGCCATGTTTTGTCTGTTTTCTAAATTCCCCGTGAAATAAAAAAATGACCCAAAAATAAAAGTTCTCAGAATGCCCTGAAAAGTTAATATAATTTTTTTATGAATATTTATGAATTTTTGGTACAAATAACATCAGAGGGGGGGTGCACCAGGTGGGCAAAACCCACCTGGGCGCGCCAGCAGCCCCAGGAACACCGTGGTAGGTTGTCATCCCCACGTGGGTCCCCTCACTTATCTCTTTAGCCCATGTCATCTCCTACCTCCAGAAAAAAATCACCATTGCTCTCTCTCTCTCTCGTGTTCTTGCTCTCAAACCCGCGGATTTCGATCTCTTTGCTCGAAGCTCCATATCCGAAACTATTTTGGGGGATTGCTACTTGGTGTGTGACTCCTCCATTGCTCCAATTAGTTTTTGCTTTAGTTCATTATATTTTGAATAATTAGCTGCTCTTGGTGCTGTTGTAGATGAGCTTGCATGTTGAATTCTTAGAGTTCTAAGTAGTTTGATTGCTTAATATGGCCTCTATGGACCCTTATGAGTAGTTGCTATCAATCTTCTTGAGTTTTGTTGACAAAATTTTGTGGACTAATTTTTTTAGAATTTTATCTATAGGAATAAGATGAGTTTCTTTAGGAAGTTTGCCTCCAAGAAAAATGCTGTGGGAGTCATTGGGGAATCATCGGACAATGACCTCCATACTCGGAGAAGGGCGGAGGTGCGGCCATGCGAATGGCCGCATAACCCCTTCATGGATGGAGCCGGGATCCGTCAAGAGTTCGCCCAATTCGCTGCAAATGCCGGGCTAACCGACTTCATCGTAGCTAAGTGTGAACAATACCATCTCCTTACAAATTCCTTTGTGCAAAATTTTCATTCCCTAAGTAGGAATAATCCCCCTGAGGTGCAGTTTAATTTATATGTCGAAACCCGTCAGATGCCACTCACTGACTTTTGTGATATATGCTTGATCCCTTCTAATGGGGAAATAAGAGAGCCTAGACCTGCAGAGTTTGATGGCTTTTTATCGTACTCTGACAGTGGGAAATGAGAGGGGGGTGTCGAGTGTTACCGCCACTAGCTTGTAGTTTCCTTCTGTGCATTATTTTGCTCTATTCATTGCTAAGTCTTTAATTGCTAGAGAGAAGGTCAGTGCACTCAGTGCTCCTGACTTCGCCATCTTACACCATGCACTATACGGTGATAACACCTTTAGTCTCGGGGCCATTATTGCACGCCATCTGCACCTTAACAGAACCAAGGGCAAAATTCATGGCGGTATTTATGCTGCTCGCTTAGCGAGTCACTTTAACGTTCAGAGTCGCTAACATGATTATCCTCTGCCCAAGGTTTATTTAGATCACCAGGCGATGGTGGATCACTAGTTTACAGATGAGGCCGCCTCTATTAATAATATTCATTATAACCTGGTTTATTGTGTGGAAACCCGTGATATTATCCCATTTCCTGCACCTGCTTTGTTTGATTCTATCACCAGGGGAGGATACAGGGTCATGCCAGCGGATATTATTGCCTACCAGGACGCCCAGGCAGCGGCAGAGGAGGAGCCTCAGGAGTGAGACGCTCAGGTGCCGCCGCCGCAACACTTCGAGATGGGACCAGATGGCTACTACGAGTGGTGATTACCAAGCTAGGCCAAAAGCCTAAGCTTGGGGGGAGTACGTATTTCCACCGACATTACATTCATGTTCACACATTTCATTCCAGTTGTCGGTGTTCACACTTTTTCATTGTATTATCCATGCTAGATTTATTTTCTCGCTTTCTTCTTGTGTGTTTGAAAAACTTTGAGAAAACAAAAAAATGTTTCTTACATCTTTTCGGGTTTTCTTTCTAGTTTAGTTAGTTGTAGTATTAAAAAGAAATACCAAAAAGATTTCCTATTTCTTATTTTGCCTGTTGGGAGCTCTCCCGTGTAAATAGTTTTTCACATTTTTGTTTTTCTTTCTCCTTAATTTGCTTTCTTCAAGAAAAACTAAAAACTCCAAAAATATTTTAGCGTGTTTCTCTGAAGTTCTTTTGTAGCGACCCGACCCGAATGGATCAAAGTCTCTGTGCTTAAGTGTCATCCCTGGATCGGTATGCTGACACACACAGTACTCGAGGATTTATAACAGAGGTAAATCACATGTATAAAGTAACGTAAATACTATTACCTCAATCCATATAGCGGAAGTAACAACAAGGTTGTGGATTCCCATCAACACCAACGGCAAAGTTGAGTGTAGAAATCGTAACCCTAACGTATCACTTACTCGTCGTAAGAATTTCTGCAACATGAGACGTTGCAGCCATGTAGGTCAGTACATTGAATGTACTGGCAAATTCACACCATAGGATAATGATGAATAATAGCTATCACTATATGCATATTTGGCTGGTGGAGGCTCTAGGTTTAACATGATTTTGCGAAAAGCTAATTTTTTCCTACAACAAAGGAATTTATTTTATTTAACTATCATGGTGGTTGTTGAACATTGAGAAGGTAAAACCCCCTCTCAATCCCAATTAAAAGTAATCATTAATCCCAACAAATTAATTTAGAGTGATGGGATTCAATATGATGATCCAAGAACCAGATACTCAAGATGTCCATAACCGGGGACACGGCTAATCATGATTAGTTTGTACACTCTGCAGAGGTTTGTGCACTTTTCCCCACAAGAGTCGATCTCCTCCGTTGGATTTCTCGCACTACATGGTGTTTGAGAAACGGATGACCGAGACACAGTCTTTCAGAAACATTTACTCTTTACTCTGGGTAGACAGTTACACCTACTTTCCCCTACATCTGCTAGCCTACCACTGAAAGAGGTCATGTAACATACTCAACTATGCTAGAGCCCATAATAGCTTGTGGCTGCACACGGAAGTTTCTAGCATGAATAATCTTATGATCCCTTTGAGCCTGGGTGGCGGACCGTAGGAGGATCACACGGTATATCCCCGGGATCTCCTAGGACAACACTGGTATATCCCCAGGTGCCCAAACAAGCAATCCACCCAGATGTGTATTAAAGTTGCCACCTTAAGTTGAACCGTTAATTAAAAATCTCACATCTGTCATGGATACACTCAAAACCCAATCCACGTCTACGAGCATAGAATGGCAGCATAAGCATAGCGTGGAAGTAACTCCCAAGGGTTTTATAATAAAAGGGCAATAGGTTCTACCTCATCATCTACTTCCCAATACCCACAAGTTAATCACATCCTAGTCATGTAGTGTTTGAGGATAAAACTAATGCATAAAAACTGGGTATAGAAGAGTATGATCAAAGTGTGAACTTGCCTTGTACTGTTGATGAAGATCCTTCGCACTCATAATTCCTGATAGTTCTACTCGTCACACTCCGTTCAATCTAACGTGAGCAAGCAATTGCATACATAAGCACTCATGCAAAAGAATCGAAGAAAAGATCTCGAAAAACTTCGAAAACTAGCAATTAACTCTTGCAACAGAAAACAATTTCTAACAGTACCAAAATTGGGTGGATTTGGTCTTATCAGAAAGTTTAGGTCAAGAGCTTTAATTTGCAAAAAGAATCAATTAAATCGGAGTTACGAAACTCAAGTTATAGCCAAAACAAGTTTGAATATGAATCTGAACAAATTTCGAAATTTGAAAGTTGCAAAAAGTGTATTGGATAGATTCACTAGATAGGTGGAGTCAAGACGAAAATGTAGACGTTGGTTTCGTCTAATTTGGATGAACGAGTAAAAAGTTATGGCTATTTGAAAAATCAGGGCCAAGCTGTTTTACGGAAGAAAAAGAGTTAGGGCTAAAAGAATTCTAGTCCTAAAATGTAAATACAAGGACTAATTTATAAATCTAATTATTCTACCGTACTAGTCTAGAAATACTAAGCTACGGGAGTATATAAAAAAATACGAAGAAAGATACCTTTATAAGGTAGAGAAAAGATGACTTCCGAGAGAGAAGACAACTTTCAGAAGTCCCGCCGGAGAGAAGAAAAATATTTTTATTTAGTGAATCTAGTCAAACCAAAATATATTGATTTAACCCGAATCGGATGATTTTTGGAGGCTCTATGGGTCTATATTTATAGGTGGAAAGGAGGCTTAGAGGTCAAAGGCTAGGCAATGTGGGACTAAACGTAAACAAAAGGCAGACGAAAGAAAAGAAACGACGCCGCATGGGCCTTCGGCCGGCCTGCGCGTGTGCGCGCATGTGTGCGTGCGTTTTTTTTTTAGAATAAAAACAAAAAAAAAGGTAAACGGAAAATAAGAAAAATTTCCATAGGCATATTATATATCAAAATTTTCAGAAAAAGATTTCCTAAAAGATGAACATATTTTCAGCGGCAAATAAATTTCACAAAAATTTAAATAAAGCAAACAGTGCTACTGCTGCAATAAAACCTAATAAAAATCATTTTAAAAATACCAAAATGATTTCAAATTTATTTCCCTCTAATTTTATATTGAAGGGAATCATTTTACCCTAATTTCCATATATTTTATTTTTGGATAAAAACAATTTGAATAAAAACCAAATAACTCCAAATTGAAAATAATTTCAAAGGGACTTTAAATTCGATTGTTTTAAACTTCCAACTCATATTTCATTTAATTTGAAGAAGTCATTTTATCTCCTCTCATGAAAATCATTGAGTTGCATAAAGTTTTCGAATTTGGAATATTTCCAAATGGAATTCAAATCTTTTCAAAACCCTTTTTAAAATAGAAGAAGTCATGTTATCTTCACTCTAGGGTTTGTGATGAAATGAATATGAATTCATGGAGATCATAAATGCAAGGTGAAAGTTTTGGGAAAGTCATTTTATTCCCTCTCATTCAACTTTCAAAAAGTTTCCAAATTTCACTCAATTTCACACAAGCAACCACACCACAATCAAACAATCAATCAAAACTATTTATTTAATATAACATTCCAAAATTTAGAATTTTGGGATGTTACAAACCTACCACCCTTAAAATGAATCTCGTCCTCGAGATTCGGAGAGGCTAGCAAGAAATAGGTTAGGGTCGGGGGTCTCCTCAAAATCCATCGATTGTCATGAAGGTCTGGGGTGCTACCACCCTTAGAAGCATGGTTATGGTTCCATCAAAACTCATGTACTCCATCTTTATTGTTGACAGTGTCGATCTTCTCAGATCTTCAGGATAATTCCTTCTCTGCGCTCTTCCGGTAGTGGCATAACCCTTTTCCTCAATTATTGTGTCCTTGGTAAGGTTCTTCCGAGACTGGGTCTTCTTAGCTGACGGTCTAGCGCCAATACTAAACAACCATCGATATCTCATGGTGGTCAACAATTTATGGTTTCTCCTGCAGAAAATGGGTCTGGGTTTCATTCTCACCGTATGACCTACGATTGGCAACCGCTGCCTTGTACAAGGGAAAATTGTCATACCATTCTAGGGTTTAAACAAGGTTTTGATCGTCGTCACTCTACTATGGATAAGTCACTCAGATTTACCATCCCATATAGCAGAGGCGAATAATAAGAGTAAGTCGGTATGGTGATCAATCCATCCCGCACCCAAATCATTACCTTGTATATGGTTTAGCGAATCTCGCATTCTATCACTCGGTCATCCTCACAAGCATGGCAGAATTTCTCTTGTCGACGAACTAAGTTCGGATAAATCCATTGATTCTGCAAGCCAAACGAACATCTATCGTTTCTTCACCTCTCTCAGGTTTTGCGTTAACTCCTATAAGATCGTCTGTTGATAAAGTCGTATCTTCTTCCAGGGTTTTTCCTTCAGCAAGAGTGTGCTTGCTTCTTGGTAGGTCCTAGGGCCTGTGGGTTATGGCCCATCTCATCACTTGTAAACCTTGAACTCATCATCGGGGCAACTAATCATTATTCCAACATCCAGCTTCCTAGCATTCTTAAATCCATCCCATTGTACTGTCTCCCTTCCTTCTATCGGTACCAAACTAAGAAGGGATTACACAGACTCATCAGGGAGTTACAATTGCTCCATATTGCCAACCTTCTACCTCCTTTATATCCAATAGTACTTCATCCCATCATATTCTTGGGGTATCCCACATATCGAGATAAAACTCGTACTTATATTGTCCGAAGTCCACTCCGTGGAATATCATTATCTTTTCCAGAGGTCAAGTGTCCTCACAGGGTACTACCACCCTTGAAATGCACAAATTCATCCGTAGACCATATTTCTCATATCCTCGAAAATGGTCAAAATCTTTCTTCATAGAGTAACAACTCATAAAATCCAAATCAGTACCAACAATAATGCTAACTTTATTGATTCTCAAATTTTTACAATCTCCTGCATTTCCATTACAGGCCTCAACTCAATACCTCAAAAAGAATTGTTCCCACTACTACTACTATATTTCTTTTTTGACACAACTACTTAGCACAAGTCTCCTTCTCATTGGGACAATCTCTGGCAAAGTGACATGCTTCATTACAGCAGAAACATATTACTTCTGACAAGTCTCGTGGTTTCCTAGTGATTACATAGCCTCCTTGGGTCCTCGGCTTCCTTTTTGGGCATTCGCTAAAGTAGTGTCCTGAATCTTTGCACCTAAAACATATGATATGACTCAGGTCCTTCTTTGTAGAAATTTGGTTGTTCTTGGAATCCAATCTATTTCTCTTTCTGGACTTTTCCATTCCAAACAGGGCTTCTATTTCCTGTGGGTCATACTCTACTTCCTTTGTCGGGAATGCTACTAGATCCCCCTTCAGACAATTCTGGGAGATGTGTCCTTCTTCTCCACATGAATAACATGACTTGGTGCAGGGTTTAATTAGGTCTTCTTCGGGTGTGTCCTCCACCTCTTCCTTCATCACAGGTTCTTCTAAAATTTCCATGAGGGCTCCTTTCATTGCTTCTTTCTTCTGCTGGATGGTTCTTTGTACCATGGGGTAAATGTGACACTGAGCAGGGTAGTGGGTAGTCCCTTCACACAAGAAACAAGTAATCTGCCTAGTTGGGCATTCTTCAGTTGGGTGATTTCCTTCACAATGAGGGCATTCATCCTTGTGTTCTTTATGGTTGTGTCCTATTTCTCCACAGAACTTGCATGCACAAGGTTTCTTCATATCATTTCCATAAGGCTTCAACTTCTGGGACACAAGCCGAGACTTTAGCAGAGTCATCTTAAATTCTTTCCAAGTGGTTACTCTTTGCCATCCATTGATGGTTTGGTACATCCTCCACCAAGTAGCAGCACCTCTTTCAAAGCACTGAAGAGCATGCTGGGTCATATCCTTTCCGGCTATAGTGTTATTCTTCATGTGATCTTCCATGTTTTGAATCCATCGGTCCGTCTCCAATTGAGTCATCGGTCCATAAAATATGAGTTCATCTCCATTCATCCTCTATTGGTTCCTAGGGATTCGGGGTGAGATAAGAGAGATAGAGAGGGATACACACAATACAAACAATAGATTTGAAGAGGCAAATTTTATTTTGTGGCTGTCGAAAAAACATCAAACAAATGACAGCTCACAATCGTCGCATCTAACGTAGGTATAACAGGGGTTTGGTCTTCTAAAGGTCAATAAATCTTCAAAGTCGCCAAACTCTTCAAGTCTTGTTCATGTCTCCGATGGGCTTCTTCCGATCGTGCTTGTCCTTCTTAAGTTCTTCTGTCAGGTCATTTCTCTTGACGCGAAGTTTCTCGTGACGTCCTTTAATATTCTAGAGTTGTGTTCCAAACTTCTGGGTTTCAACATCCTTGGCAATGAACCATGGTCCTACTGTCCTTCAGTTCCTGACGAATCTCTGGTATCTCGAGGTTTTTCTCCTCCAGCTTGGCTACTTTCAGCTTCTGGGTCCTGAGTTCTTCACGAAATGCTTCCTTGTCAAATACGGCTTCCTGAAGGTCCATCTTAAAATTCTCGATGTAATACTCCAGATCCTGTCGATACACCAGCTAAGGTTAAACTTCATCTTTTGCTGATAGATGCTCCATTAGCCCTTTTGTCATCCAATCCTTCCGACGAAATGCATGCTTAACTCAGCACGGCGACAATAGCATAAGCGGGCGATAACATCATGGATAGCAGTGTTTCTGCCCTTGTCATTGCCATGAGTTATCATTCCATAGTTGATATCTCCTGCCTTAGGGTTTTCTTGACAAAAACTTTGAGCTTTAACGCTCCATGTTCCGGTCTTTCTCCGACACACCTTGATCTCGGGTATTGACAGCCTCAATAGTCTGACAAATTCCATAAGAGTAGCCTTACTAGGTCATACAAATCTGGAAATTCTTCATAGCCTTCAAATTCTCCTAGTCTTCGGAGTCTTCAACCGTTGTAGTTCCAATTATACCAATGCTCGATAAAATACTCTTCATTCCGAAGTGGTCTTAGTTGTCCAATACTTTGTACTTCTTGGAGTGGTCTCATCAGTTGAACCTTCGAGTGGTCAAAAGGGCAAAGGGGTATAGTCTAACTAAAAGGAAATTTGATAAAGCTTAGAAAAGAAGAGAGGTAAGAGATCCTTTTTGAAAATAAGTTTAGAGAAAATATTTCCTATGGGCTAGCCAGTTTCTAGGGGTCACGTCCTACAGTCAACATGTGCTCTGATACCATCTTGTAGCGACCCGACCCGAATGGATCAAAGTCTCTGTGCTTAAGTGTCATCCCTGGATCGGTATGCTGACACACACAGTACTCGAGGATTTATAACAGAGGTAAATCACATGTATAAAGTAACGTAAATACTATTACCTCAATCCATATAGCGGAAGTAACAACAAGGTTGTGGATTCCCATCAACACCAACGGCAAAGTTGAGTGTAGAAATCGTAACCCTAACGTATCACTTACTCGTCGTAAGAATTCCTGCAACATGAGACGTTGCAGCCATGTAGGTCAGTACATTGAATGTACTGGCAAATTCACACCATAGGATAATGATGAATAATAGCTATCACTATATGCATATTTGGCTGGTGGAGGCTCTAGGTTTAACATGATTTGCGAAAAGCTAATTTTTCACACAAAGGAATTTATTTTATTTAACTATCATGGTGGTTGTTGAACATTGAGAAGGTAAAACCCCTCTCAATCCCAATTAAAGTAATCATTAATCCCAACAAATTATTTAGAGTGATGGGATTCAATATGATGATCCAAAGAACCAGATACTCAAGATGTCCATAACCGGGGACACGGCTAATCATGATTAGTTTGTACACCTCTGCGAGGTTTGTGCACTTTTCCCCACAAGAGTCGATCTCCTCCGTTGGATTTCTCGCACACATGGTGTTTGAGAAACGGATGACCGAGACACAGTCTTTCAGAAACATTTCTCTCTTACTCTGGGTAGACAGTTACAACTACTTCCCCTACATCTGCTAGCCTACCACTGAAAGAGGTCATGTAACATACCAACTATGCTAGAGCCCATAATAGCTTGTGGCTGCACACGGAAGTTTCTAGCATGAAATCTAATGACCCTTTGAGCCTGGGTGGCAACCGTAGGAGATCACAACGGTATTCCCCGGGATCTCCTAGGACAACACTGGTATATCCCCAGGTGCCCAAACACAACTCCACCCAGATGTGTATTAAAGTTCTCCACCTTAAGTTGAACCGTTTAATTAAAAATCTCACATCTGTCATGGATACACTCAAAACCCAATCCACTGTCACGAGCATAGCTGGCAGCATAAGCATGCGTGGAAGTAACTCCCAGGGTTTTATAATAAAAGGGCATAGGTTCTACCTCATCATCTACTTCCCAATACCCACAAGTTAATCACATCCTAGTCATGTAGTGTTTGAGGATAAACTAATGCATAAAAACTGGGTATGAAGAGTATGATCAAAGTGTGAACTTGCCTTGTACTGTTGATGAAGATCCTTCGCACTCATAATTCCTGATAGTTCTACTCGCCACACCTCGTTCAATCTAACGTGAGCGCAATTGCATACATAAGCACTCATGCAAAATCGAAGAAAAGATCTCGAGAAAACTTCGAAAACTAGCAATTAACTCTTGCAACAGAAACCAATTTCTAACGTACCAAAATTGGGTGGATTTGGTCTTATCAGAAGTTTAGGTCAAGAGCTTCAATTAGCAAAAAGAATCAATTAAATCGAGTTAACAACTCAAGTTATAGCCAAACAAGTTTGAATATGAATCTGAACAAATTCGAAATTTGAAAGTTGCAAAAAGTTTTTTTGATGATTCATTAGAAAGGTGGAATCAAGACAAAAATATTGGCGTTGGTTTCGTCTATTTGGATGAACGAGTAAAAAGTTATGGCTATTTGAAAATCAGGGCCAAGCTGTTTTACGGAAGAAAAAGAGTTATGGCTAAAAGAATTCTAGTCCTAAAATGTAAATACAAGGACTAATTTATAATCTAATATTCTACTTTCTACCGTACTAGTCTAGAATAATAGCTACGGGAGTATATAAAAAATACGAAGAAAGATACCTTTATAGGTAGAGAAAGATGACTTCCGAGAGAGAAGACAACTTCAGAAGTCCCGCCGAGGAGAAGAAAAATATTTTATTTAGTGAATCTAGTCAAAAACCAATATATTGATTTAACCCGATCGGATGATTTTTGGAGGCTCTATGGGTCTATATTTATAGGTGAAAAGAGGCTTGAGGTCAAAGCTAGGCAATGTGGACTAAACGTAAACAAGGCAACGAAAGATATAAGTGCAACACAATGAAAAGAAACGACGCCGCATGGGCCTTCGGCCGGCCTGCGCGTGTGCGCGGAGTTTTTTTTTTTTTTTAGAGAAAATAAATAAATTGAAAGACAACCGGAAAAATAATATAGCCCGACCTGCTGGCTATGTTGCGCACGCTGGCGAAGGATAGCAGTCGGTCGCTCCTACAGTTTTTTTTTTGGAATAAAAACAAAAAAAAGGTAAACGGAAAATAATAAATTTCCATAGGCATATTATATATCAAAATTTTCAGAAAAAGATTTCCTAAAAGATGAACATATTTTTAGCGGCAAATAAATTCCACAAAAATTTAAATAAAGCAAACAGTGCTACTGCTGCAATAAAACCTAATAAAATCATTTTAAAAAATACCAAAATGACTTCAAATTTATTTATCTCTAATTTTATATTGAAGGGAATCATTTTACCCTAATTTCCATATATTTTATTTTTGGATAAAAGCAATTTGAATAAAAACCAAATAACTCCAAATTGAAAATAATTTCAAAGGGACTTTAAATTCGATTGTTTTAAACTTCCAACTCATATTTCATATAATTTGAAGAAGTCATTTTATCTCCTCTCATGAAAATCATTGAGTTGCATAAAGTTTTCGAATTTGGAATATTTCCAAATGGAATTCAAATCTTTTCAAAACCCTTTTCATTTATTTAAATGGAAGAAGTGATATCATCTTCACTCTAGGGTTTTGTGATGAAATGAATATGAATTCATGGAGATCATAAATGCAAGGTGAAAGTTTTGGGAAAGTCATTTTATTCCCTCTCATTCAACTTTCAAAAAGTTTCCAAATTTCACTCAATTTCACACAAGCAACCACACCACAATCAAACAATCAATCAAAACTATTTATTTAATATAACATTCCAAAATTTAGAATTTTGGGATGTTACATCTTTCCTTTTTACTGACTCATACCAAGGAGAAGACCACGATGAAAATGTTGAGTGGCTTTGATATGCATTGATATTGATCTAACAAAGAGCCCATACTACCTTGTCTTCTCCTTTTGAATAAAATGTTTGCAGATTCCAGCTTAGTCCACGGCACTCTTGCACTATTATTATTTTCATATCATTTGGTCGTGCAAGTGAAAGGCAATAATGACGATATTTGATGAACTAGCTGTGGCAGAGAGAAACAGGTATGAACTCAACTTGTTCTGTTTTTGTAAATATGTTTAACCTAGTATCCATGATTCAGCATATTATGATCAAACATGTTTGCAATGACAATAAGAGATTATAGTTTCTCATGCCATGCTTAAGTAGCTAGGAGTGGATAATGATTTATCTTGGATGTCAACATGCATTAAAATGATTGTGATGTAGTATGATGACATGGTATCCTCCTCTGGATGTTTCAAGTGGCTTGACTTGGCACATGTTCATGCATGTAGTTGAATCAAAACCAACATAGCCTCTATGATATTTATGTTCATGGTGTCCATATCCTACTCATGCTAGTATTCAATGTTAATTATGCATAACGCATGTTCATGACCATTTTTGCTCTCTAGCTGGCTGCTTCTCAACCTATTTGCTAGCCTTCGCCTGTACTAAGCGGGAATACTGCTTGTGCATTAAAATCCTAAAACCCATGTTATTCCATATAAGTCCACCATATCTACCTATATGCGGTATTACCCTGCCGTTCCAAGTAAATTTGTATGTGCCATCTTTAAAACTTCAAATAAACTTCTATTTTTGTGTGCCTAGATTGTTCATAGAGCGACAGGGGGTAGACGGTATCTTCCATCCTAAGGGGGTTATTCTCATGATAAGTGTTTATTCACTCGTCCTTGCACGAGAGGGGCGGTAATAGGGATTACTAGTCCCGAAATCAAAAATTGCAAATAATTAAACAAAACTCCCCTAGGACTGATGTTGGTATGGACGGTACCCGTGGAATCGGCTAGCCATGGAGTGTGTTTGTTGGTGGAGGGGGAGTAAACCTTTACTTTTATCGCTTGGGAACCGCCACTAATGTGTTTAGCATGGAAGATATTGATAGCCTTTGGTTGTGACGTAAACAGGAAGGGTGCATCTCCAAAAATTTCATGTATCTCTGTTTTAAAAACTTTGAGCTCTGGCACCGCTAAAAATCCCTACTTCCCTCTATAAAGGGACTATCTATTTAATTTTATGTTGAGTCATCACCTTCTCTAATAAGTGCCAGATCTGAGAGCACTATTGTCATCCTCATGCATTGTGCATAGTTAATGTTGGATGCATCATGACTGGATCTTTTCTACCATGAATTACAATGTATAGTCGCTGCTTGAACTTTGGAGGTGCTCTGCATTTATGTTTTGCGGTCTCAGAAAGGGCTAGCGAGATACCACTGTTGTCATATTATATCATGGTTGTTTTGACAAAGTGTTGCCATTTGAGATATTTTATTATTGCTCGCTAGTTGCTTATGCCATTGATATGAGTTAATATAATTTTTAAGAGTTACTGTTGACATGGTTAGTCATGATCTTTGCTGAAAACCTGGGTGCTACTTAAGCTTGTTTATGTAAGCAAAAACAAAAGAGTTTGTAAAAGTTTTTCTTTTTCACTTTCAGTTTGTCAATTGAATTGCTTGAGGACAAGCAAGGGTTTAAGCTTGGGGGAGTTGATACATCTCCATCGTATCTACTTTTCCTAATGCTTTTGCTCTTGTTTTGGACTCTAATTTGCATGATTTGAATGAAACTAACCCGGACTGACGCTGTTCAGCAGAACTACCATGGTGTTGTTTTTGTGCAGAAATAAAAGTTCTCGGAATGGAACGAAACTTTTTGGAGAATTATTTCAGAATATATCAAAAATACTGGAGCCAAGAACCACCGGAGGGGGCCCCTGATTGAGCACAACCCACCAGGGTGCGCCACCCCCTCCAGGCGCGCCCAGGTGGGTTGTGACCACTTGGTGGCCCCGCATACCCTAATTCCAACTCCTTAAATACCGATTTTCGGAGAAAAAAATCACGGAGGAAGTTTCATTGCGTTTCACGATACGGAGCCGCCGCCACCTCCTGTTCTTCATCGGGAGGCTAGATCTGGAGCTCGCTGGGGGCTCTGGAGAGGGGAATCTTCGGTCTTCGTCATCACCAAGCCTCCTTCATCGCCAATTCCATGACGCTCCCCACTAGGAGTGAGTAATTCCTTCGTAGGCTCGCTGGTCGGGGAGGAGTTGGATGAGATTCATCATGTAATCGAGTTAGTTTTGTTAGGGTTTGATCCCTAGTATCCATTATGTTCTGAGATTGATGTTGTTATGACTTTGCCATGCTTAATGCTTGTCACTAGGGCCCGAGTGCCATGATTTCAGATCTGAACCGTTTATGTTTTCACCATTATATTTATGTTCTAGATCCGATCTTGCAAGTCATATTCACCTATTACGTGTTATGATCCGTAAACCCCGGGGTGACAATAATCGGGATACTTTCCGGTGATGACCGTAGTTTGAGGAGTTCATGTGTTCACTATGTGTTAATGCTTTGTTCCGGTTCTCTATTAAAAGGAGGCCTTAATATCCCTTAGTTTCCTTATGGACCCCCCTGCCACGGGAGGGTAGGACAAAAGATGTCATGCAAGTTCTTTCCATAAGCATGTATGACTATTTACGGAATACATGCCTACATTATATTTACGAACTGGAGCTAGTTTTGTATCGCCCTAGGTTATGACTGTTATATGATGAATATCATCCAACGAATTCACCGATCCAATGCCTATGAATTTTCCACACATTGCTCTTGCTAAGTTACTACTGTTGTTGCTACTGTTACACTTGCTACAAAATCATTGCTATCACTGTTACCGTTACTGCTACTATTATCACTACTATCAAAACTATCATATTACTGTGCTACTGATCACTTTGTTGTAGATAATTAATCTCCAGGTGTGGTTGAATCGACAACTCAACTACTAATACTTACAAATATTCTATGGCTCCCCTTGTGTCGAATCTATAAATTTGGGTTGAATACTCTACCCTCGAAAACTATTGCGATCCCCTATACTTGTGGGTTATCAGCATGCAAGTTGTCCCAAGGGTCGATCGCTCAATCCTTGTAACTGTTGCCCTGGCGCTCCTTTTATAGCTTAAGTCGTTACCTGATAACCCACAAGTATAGGGGATCGCAACAGTTTTCGAGGATAGAGTATTCAACCCAAATTTATAGATTCGACACAAGGGGAGCCAAATAATATTTGTAAGTATTAGCAGTTGAGTTGTCGATTCAACCACACCTGGAGATTAAATATCTGCAGCAAAGTGATCAGTAGCATAGTAGTATGATAGTTTTGATAGCAGTGGTAATAGTAACAGTAATGGTAACATTAGTAGTGATACTTTTGTAGCAGTTGTAACAGCAGTAGCAATAGTAGTAACTTAGCAAGAACAATATGTGAAAAGCTCGTAGGCATTGGATCGGTGATTACGTTGGATAATATTCATCATATAACAGTCATAACCTAGGGCGACAAAGAACTAGCTCCAGTTTATAAATATAATGTAGGCATGTATTCCGTAAATAGTCATACGTGCTTATGGAAAAGAACTTGCATGACATCTTTTGTCCTACCCTCGCGTGGCAGAGGGGTCCATAAGGAAACTAAGGGACATTAAGGCCTCCTTTTAATAGAGAACCGGAACAAAGCATTAACATATAGTGAATACATGAACTCCTCAAACTACGGTCATCACCGGAAAGTATCCCAATTGTTGTCTGATACGTCTCCAACGTATCTATAATTTTTGATTGTTCCATGCTGTTATGTTATCATTTTTTGGATGTTTGATATTCATTTTATAGCAACTTTATATCATTTTTTGGGACTAATCTATTGACATAGTGCCCAGTGCCAGTTGCTGTTTTTTGCTTGTATTTTACTTCATAGAATATCCATATCAAACGGAGTCCAAACGCAGTGAAACTTGTTGGAGATTTTTTTCTGCCCAGAAGACAACTTGGGAGCCAAGGAAGTACACGAGGGGAGTCCCGTGGGTCCCACAAGACACCAGGGCATGCTAGAGGCCCCTAGCGCGCCCAGGTAGGTAGTGGGGCCCACGGGAGTCCTTTCCACTACCTCTCAACTCTATAAATACCCAAATATTCCACAAACCCTAGGGGAGTCGATGAAACACAATTCTAGCCACCACAAGTTCCAGAACCACGAGATCCAATCTAGAGCCCTATTCCGGCACCTTGCCGGAGGGGAACACGATCACGGAGGGGTTAATCATCCTCATTGGTGCTCCTCCGATGATGCGTGAGTAGTTTACCACAGACCTACGGGTCCGTAGGCAGTAGCTAGATGGCTTCTTCTCTCCTTTTGATTCTCAATACAATGTTCTCCTCGATGTTCTTGGAGATCTATTTGATGTAATGACTATTTGAGGTGTGTTTGTTGGGATGCGATGAATTGCGAGTTTATGATCAGTTCTATCTATGAATATTATTTGAGTCTTCTTTGATGTCTTATATTCATGATTGTTATAGCCTCGTATTTCTTTTCTAAAACTTTGGTTTGGTTTGGCCAACTAGATTGATTTTTCTTGCAATGAGAAGAGGTACTTTGTGATGGGTTCGATCTTGCGGTGCTCAATCTCAGTGACAGAAGGAGAAGTGACACGCATGTATCGTTGCTATTAAGGATAAAAATATGGGGTCTATTCCTACATGAATAGATATTGTCTACATCATGTCATCGTTCTTATTGCATTGCTCCATTTCTTCATGAACTTAATACACTAGATGCATGCTGGATAGCGGTCGATGTGTGGAGTAATAGTAGTAGATGCAGAATCGTTTTGGTCTACTAATCTTGGACGTGATGCCAATATACATGATCATTGCCTTGGATATCGTCATAATTATTTGCTCTTCTATCAATTGTCCAACAGTATTTTGTTTACCCACCGTATGCTATTTTCTTGAGAGAAGCCACTAGTGAAATCTACGGCCCCCGGGTCTATCTTTTATCATATTGTTTTCAGGTCTATTATTCCAAAAAACCAAAAATACCTTGCTGCACTTTTTCTTTATTTATTTTATTTTGTGTTTTTGTCAGATCTATTTATCCAGTCTCATAATATTTAATCTATTTCAATACCGAGGAGGGATTGACAACCCCTCTTACATGTTGGGTTGCAAGTATTTGTTATTTGTGTGCAGGTACCATTTACATAGTGTTGCTTGGTTCTCCTACTGGATTGATAACCTTGGTTTCATAACTGAGGGAAATACTTACCATTGTTGTGTTGCATCATCCTCTCCTCTTCGGGGAAATACCAACGCAGATACAAGCAATCATTGTCACATTGGGGTTTATGGATCATAACACGTAATAGGTGAATATGACTTGCAAGATTGGATCACGAACATAGATATAATGGTGATAACACAAACGGTTCAGATATGAAATCAGGGCACTCGGGCTCTAGTGACAAGCATTAAGCATAGCAAGGTCATAGCAACATTAATCTCAGAACATAGTGGATACTAGGGATCAAGCCCTAACAAAACTAACTCAATAAAATGATGAATATCATCCAACTCCTCACCGACCAGCGAGCCTACAAAGGAATTACTCACTCCCGGTGGTGAGCATCATGAAATTGGTGATGGAGGATGGTTGGTGATGACGAAGACCGAAGATCCCCCTCTCCGGAGCCCCGAAGGGGCTCTAGACCTGGCCTCCCGATGAAGAACAAGAGGTGGCGGCTGCTCCGTATGACAAAACGCGATGAACTTCCTCTCCTTTTTTCTCTCCAAAAATAGGATTTTATAGCGTTGGAATTAGGGTCAGCGAAGCCTCGTGGGCCCCACTACCCACAAGGGTGCGCTAGAGGGGGGGGGGGGTGGCGTGCCCTGGTGCCTTGTGGGCAGCTGGGTCCCCCTCCAGTGGGTCTTGGTTCCACAAATTATTATATATTCCAAAATAATTCTCCAAAAAGTTTCGTCCAATTCTGAGAACTTCTATTTCTGCACAAAAACAACACCATGGTAGTTCTGCTGAAAAAAGTGTCAGTCTGGGTTATTTCATTCAAATCATGCAAATTAGAGTCCAAAACAAGAGCAAAAGCGTTAGGAAAAGTAAATATGATGGAGACTTATCAACTCCCCCAAGCTTAACCCATTGCTTGTCCTCAAGCAATTCAGTTGACGAACTGAAAGTGATAAAGAAAAACTTTTACGAACTCTTTTGTTCTAGATTACATATATATGCTTAAATAGCTCCCAGGTTTTCAACAAAGATCATGAATAACCATGCCAACAATAACTCTTAGAAATTATATTAACTCATATCAATGGCATAATCAACTAGCGAGGAATAATAAGATATCTCAAATGCCAACACTTTGTCTAAACAATCATGATATAATATGATAACAGTGGTATCTCGCTAGCCCTTTCTGAGACCGCAAAACATAAATGCAGAGCACCCCCAAAGTTCAAGCAGTGACTAAACATTGTAATTTATGGTAGAAGAGATCCAATCATGATGCATTCAACATTAACTATATACAATGCATGAGGATGACAATAGTGCTCTCAGGTCTGGCACTTGTTTGAGAAGGTGACGACTCAACATAAAAGTAAAATAACATAAAACTAAATAGATAAGCCCTTTGCAGAGGGAAGCAGGGATTTGCCGAGGTGCCAGAGCTCAATGTTTATATCAGAGATAAATATAATTATGGGAGGTACACCCTTCCTTTCAACATTACGACCAAGAGTTTTCAATATCTTCCATGCTAAACAAATTAGCGTCGGTTCCCAAGCGGTAAAAGTAAAAGTTTACTCCCCCTCCACCAACAAACACAAGCCATGGCTAACCGAATCCATGGGTGTCTTCCATACCAACAACAGTCCTAGGGGAGTTTTGTTTAATTATTTGCAATTTTTTATTTCGGGACTGGGCATCCCTATTACCAGCCCCTCTCTTGCAAGGACGGGTGAATAAACACTCATCATGAGAATAACCCGCTTAGCATGGAAGATACTAACCACCCCCTATTGCTCCATGAGCGGTCCAGGCACACAAAACAGATGTTCATTTGAATATTTAGAGGTGGCACATGCAAATTTACTTGGAACGGCAGGGTAATACCGCATATAGTTAGATATAGTGGACTCATCTAGAATAACTTTTGGTTAAGGATTTTGATGCACAAGTAGTATTCCCGCTTAGTACACGCGAAGGCTAGCAAATAAGTTGGGAAGCGGCCAGCTAGAGAGAGAAAACGGTCATGAACATGCATTATGAATAATCAACATTGAATACTAGCATGAGCAAGATATAAACACCATGAACATAAATATCGTGAAGGCTATGTTGGTTTTGATTCAACTACATGCGCGAACATGTGCCAAGTCAAGCCACTTGAAACATTCAGAGGAGGATACCATATCTTCATACTACATCACAATCATTTTGATGCATGTTGACACCTAAGATAAATCATTATCCACTCCTAGCTACTTAAGCATGGAATGAGCAACTATAATCTCTAATTGTCATTGCAAACATGTTTGATAATAATATGCTGAATCATGGATACTGAGTTAAACATATTTACAAAAACAAAAACAAGTTGAGTTCATACCCGCTTTTCTCTGCCACTGTCACTTCATCAAATATCGTCATTATTGCCTTTCACTTGCACGACCAAATGATTCGAAAATAATAATAGTGCAAGAGTGTCGTGGACTAAGCTGGAATGTGCAACATTTTATTCTGAGGGAAACACAAAATAATATGGGCTCTTTGTTAGATTAATAAGAATGCATATGAAAGACACTCAACATTTTCATCATGGTCTTCCCCTGGGTATGGCTCAATAAAAAGAAAAGGATTTTAGAAAAACACACTGAAATATTTTTGGATTTTTTAGTTTTTCTTGAAAGGAAGCAAAAGAAGGGAAAAACGAGAAAAAATATTTACACGGGAAAGCTCCCAACAAGCAAAAGAAGAATTGGGAGATCTTTTTGGGTTTTCTTTTAATACTAAGACTAGTTTAAACTAGAAAGAAAAACCGAAAAGAAGCGAGAAATATTTTTTGATTTTCTTAAAGTTTTTCAAACACACAAGAAGAAAGCGAGAAAATAAAACTAGCATGGATAATACAATGAAAAGTGTGAACACCGACAAATGGAATGAAGTGTGTGTGCATGAATATAATCACTACTAGAATTAGAGAATTTGTCATCAACCACTTCTTTGCCGTCCGCCAGCTGACAGCAAAGAAGGTCTTTGCCATTAGCTTACAAAAAATAGACGGCAAAAAACTGGCTGATGGCAAAGATACAATTTGCCATTAGCCAGTTCTTTTCCGTCTGCTAGCAGACGGCAAAGAGATGGGTGGGGTTCATTAACCATGTGGCGGGGCACGGCGCGGTGGCGACGGGGCCGCAAGGCTTCAGGGCGGCGGGGTGGTGGGGCGGCGGCAGCGTCTGGGCGGCGGCGGTGCTAGGCGGCGGTGGTGCGGGCGCGGGTGAGGTGCGGGCGGCGGTGCGGGCGCGGGTGGGCGCAGAGAGAGGGGGAGAGAGAGGGATGGGCCGGGGAGAGAGAGGGGTGGCCATTAGTTAGGATGGGGCATGTTCTTTGCCGTCCGCTAGCAGACGGCAAAGAGGTGGGGGGTGGGCCATTACAGCGGTGGCCTAAAATGAACCCCACCCATCTCTTTGCCGTCTGCTAGCAGACGGAAAAGAACTGGCTAATGGCAAATTGTATCTTTGCCATCAGCCAGTTTTTTGCCGTCTATTTTTTGTAAGCTAATGGCAAAGACCTTCTTTGCTGTCAGCTGGCGGACGGCAAAGAAGTGGTGATGACAAATTCTCTAATCTAGTAGTGATTATATTCATGCCACACACTTCATTCCATTTGTCGGTGTTCACACTTTTCATTGTATTATCCATGCTAGTTTTATTTTCTCGCTTTCTCTTGTGTGTGTTTGAAAAACTTTAAGAAAATCAAAAAAATATTTCTCGCTTCTTTTCGGTTTTTCTTTCTAGTTTAAACTAGTCTTAGTATTAAAAGAAAACCCAAAAAGATCTCCCAATTCTTCTTTTGCTTGTTGGGAGCTTTCCCGTGTAAATATTTTTCTCTTTTTTTTTCCCTTCTTTTGCTTCCTTTCAAGAAAAACTAAAAATCCAAAAATATTTCGTGTGTTTTTCTAAAATCCTTTTCTTTTTATTGAGCCATACCCAGGGAAGACCATGATGAAAATGTTGAGTGTCTTTCATATGCATTCTTATTAATCTAACAAAGAGCCCATATTATTTTGTGTTTCCCTCAGAATAAAATGTTGCACATTCCAGCTTAGTCCACGACACTCTTGCACTATTATTATTTCGAATCATTTGGTCGTGCAAGTGAAAGGCAATAATGACGATATTTGATGAAGTGACAGTGGCAAAGAAAAGCGGGTATGAACTCAACTTGTTTTTGTTTTTGTAAATATGTTTTAACTCAGTATCCATGATTCAGCATATTATTATCAAACATGTTTCAATGACAATTAGAGATTATAGTTGCTCATTCCATGCTTAGTAGCTAGGAGTGGATAATGATTTATCTTAGGTGTCAACATGCACAAAATGATTGTGATGTAGTAGAAGATTATGGTTCCTCCTCTGAATGTTTCAAGTGGCTTGACTTGGCACATGTTCGCGCATGTAGTTGAATCAAAACCAACATAGCCTTCACGATATTTATGTTCATGGTGTTTATATCTTGCTCATGCTAGTATTCAATGTTGATATTCATAATGCATGTTCATGACGCGTTTTCTCTCTCTAGCTGGCCCGCTTCCCAACTTTTTGCTAGCCTTCGCGTGTACTAAGCGGGAATACTACTTGTGCATCAAAATCCTTAACCAAAAGTTATTCTAGATGAGTCCACTATATCTAACTATATGCGGTATTACCCTGCCGTCCAAGTAAATTTGCATGTGCCACCTCTAAATATTCAAATGAACATCTGTTTTGTGTGCTCGGACCCTCATGGAGCAATAGGGGGTGGTTAGTATCTTCCATGCTAAGCGGGTTATTCTCATATGAGTGTTTATTCACCCGTCCTTGCAAGAGAGGGGCTGGTAATAGGGATGCCCAGTCCCGAAAATTGCAAATAATTAAACAAAACTGGTGGTTTAAAAGTAAAAGTTTACTCCCCCTCCACCAACAAACACAAGCCATGGCTAACCGAATCCATGGGTGTCTTCCATACCAACAACAGTCCTAGGGGAGTTTTGTTTAATTATTTGCAATTTTTTCGGGACTGGGCATCCCTATTACCAGCCCCTCTCTTGCAAGGACGGGTGAATAAACACTCATATGAGAATAACCCGCTTAGCATGGAAGATACTAACCACCCCCTATTGCTCCATGAGGGTCCAGCACACAAAACAGATGTTCATTTGAATATTTAGAGGTGGCACATGCAAATTTACTTGGACGGCAGGGTAATACCGCATATAGTTAGATATAGTGGACTCATCTAGAATAACTTTTGGTTAAGGATTTTGATGCACAAGTAGTTTCCCGCTTAGTACACGCGAAGGCTAGCAAATAAGTTGGGAAGCGGCCAGCTAGAGAGAGAAAACGGTCATGAACATGCATTATGAATATCAACATTGAATACTAGCATGAGCAAGATATAAACACCATGAACATAAATATCGTGAAGGCTATGTTGGTTTTGATTCAACTACATGCGCGAACATGTGCCAAGTCAAGCCACTTGAAACATTCAGAGGAGGATACCAATCTTCATACTACATCACAATCATTTTGATGCATGTTGACACCTAAGATAAATCATTATCCACTCCTAGCTACTAAGCATGGAATGAGCAACTATAATCTCTAATTGTCATTGAAACATGTTTGATAATAATATGCTGAATCATGGATACTGAGTTAAACATATTTACAAAAACAAAAACAAGTTGAGTTCATACCCGCTTTTCTTCTGCCACTGTCACTTCATCAAATATCGTCATTATTGCCTTTCACTTGCACGACCAAATGATTCGAAATAATAATAGTGCAAGAGTGTCGTGGACTAAGCTGGAATGTGCAACATTTTATTCTGAGGGAAACACAAATAATATGGGCTCTTTGTTAGATTAATAAGAATGCATATGAAAGACACTCAACATTTTCATCATGGTCTTCCCCTGGGTATGGCTCAATAAAAAGAAAAGGATTTTAGAAAAACACACGAAATATTTTTGGATTTTTTAGTTTTTCTTGAAAGGAAGCAAAAGAAGGGAAAAACGAGAAAAATATTTACACGGGAAAGCTCCCAACAAGCAAAAGAAGAATTGGGAGATCTTTTTGGGTTTTCTTTTAATACTAAGACTAGTTTAAACTAGAAAGAAAAACCGAAAAGAAGCGAGAAATATTTTTTTGATTTTCTTAAAGTTTTTCAAAACACACAAGAGAAAGCGAGAAAATAAAACTAGCATGGATAATACAATGAAAAGTGTGAACACCGACAAATGGAATGAAGTGTGTGGGCATGAATATAATCACTACTAGATTAGAGAATTTGTCATCACCACTTCTTTGCCGTCCGCCAGCTGACAGCAAAGAAGGTCTTTGCCATTAGCTTACAAAAAATAGCGGCAAAAAACTGGCTGATGGCAAAGATACAATTTGCCATTAGCCAGTTCTTTTCCGTCTGCTAGCAGACGGCAAAGAGATGGGTGGGGTTCATATTTAGGCCACCGCTGTAATGGCCCACCCCCCACCTCTTTGCCGTCTGCTAGCGGACGGCAAAGAACATGCCCCATCCTAACTAATGGCCACCCTCTCTCTCCCCGGCCCATCCCTCTCTCTCCCCCTCTCTCTGCGCCCACCCGCGCCCGCACCGCCCCCCGCACCTCACCCGCGCCCGCACCAACCGCCGCCTAGCACCGCCGCCGCCCAGACGCTGCCGCCCCCCCACCACCCCGCCGCCCTGAGCCTTGCGGCCCCGTCGCCACCGCGCCGTTGCCCCGCCACATGGTGCCCCGGCAACTGCAGGGCCTGCCGCGGC